>WURV02048677.1:0-21986 GCA_011762755.2 Epimenia babai | reverse complement strand
TTGGCGGGGTGATATGTGAGTATCGAAGGTATTGTATATGCGCTGAATAGCTGCCAATAACATTTCATTGTAAACCGAATCTGAGAGCCTTTATTGGCTGATACTTGCGGTCTATAAATGTTGTACTTTACCTTTGTATTTAACATCCTTTGGAACACACATGTTCTACGTGCATAATAGGCGGCATTGCCTTGGTGACTGGTTCCTGGCCACGAGTAATCCTTGTAGGCTCATCACATCACATTTGTGGAACAATTTGCCAGTGGCCATTTGATTGCTTACGTTACTGACTACCTTCAATTCACAATTAAAGACATTTTTGTCTTCTAAGGCTTACTCCTAGCACTGTTTCAGTATTCTACTGCGTTATTGTAATGCGCATGTGAAAGAGTTATCCGCTATAGAATAACTTTCACAATACAGACTACACAAGATTGAACATCTTTACAAATTTAAATGTAGCGTATTTGCAGGAGTAGTTTGGTAAGATAATTGAATTTTTCAATTTTTCAGCTACTTACGACCTGAGGTTATCACGAGGAATGATTATGACTCGTTCAGCTATCCACCCTCACCTTGTCTCCTCAACCGCTGTTACAAATGCAGGTGAGGCATATCTGTGATATATCATCGTGACTTTGACATAACTGGAGATGTTACTATGTAATATAGAATGAATAGATTTTTGTGCTACATTATTCAGCATTAGTGTCCATTGCACTACAGTAACGCCTCCAGGAAATCTTGCTACATGAGATTTTGTATGGTCATATTTCATTTTTTGGTGTCGTATACATTTATTTATATGTCGTGATTAATTTAATAACTCGCTAAATATAACCGATTTTTATCGAGAATCCACAATCCAATTAGTACAAACTAAATATAGGACATCCAATCCAATTAATATGAATTTAATATGGAACATTCTGGTTAATTATAGAACAGGGCATCCAATTGAAAGTGATAAATTACAGTGTGACATATAATTATCATTCTTCATTAGAAAATATTGCTCAATTTTCCCCTACTCTGTAACGTAACGTAATTTCCACTGTCATTTAATAAGGGACATATAATCTTCTACTTAATGGTGCTAGATATAGGACTCGTTTCTATCGATTAATTCGCAATAACCATTGGCCTCAGGTGGAGATGTGTTAGAGATTGTGGCAGTTCACCTAATTGGGTTAAGGCATCGAGCCAGCCGATCTGCGATTCAGAAATAGATGTCATCAGGCGTTATCAATTCTCAAGTGATTATTATATTTCTTTTTATTCATCTATATACCTCCGCATTACCCGTTCGAGTGGTTATGTTATCGCGTCAGCTCAAGAGCATCATCAGAATACACGCAAAAACAAGACGGTTGTTGTTGGCAGATACAACGATGGCTAGAATCAAATTTGTCTTAATCGACATCTTGATGTTTGACCGGAATAATTTTACGATTAGGATTTGGTGAAATGCTGTAAAATTTGGAACGGAATGAGATCATTGTTCATGATTCCACGAGTTGGCATGTTATTTTCTCCAGTAATGATGTGCGATGTGGTTATGAATGCTTAGTGCACTTGCTTGACCTATATTACTGTATGAATAAATAACCATGACACTCCTCGTAGGTTTCAATATGTCATGGTGGCAAAATTCCCCAGATGTTTCTGGAGATTAATGGAACATTCTAGTGGCGATCTATCTTTGTTGTGTATATGGGCCACTGTATGCTATTATTTTATCTCATATATTATACAAAAGTGCATGCTGCCATGCTATCGCTTAGTTACAGCTAATATATTGTCACCATTATATTTTCTTCTTTTCGACTTGTCAATAGTATGTATATATGGTTGTTAATTAAATTAAAGTTGGAGTTTTTTAAAATAATAAAAATATGAAAGAAGTTATTCTACACTCATCCACCATATATTTCTCTGATCAACATTTTTGGTGAAGTATATTAGTACTCTTTTTAAGTGTTGAAACATATAAATAATGTTACGGATATACTCGGATGACACGCAAATTCGTGAAGCGTTCCATATTTTTTTAATGGTTAAATTCCTAAACAGAACGGGAAGACTCAAAGAAACTCCCCATCAATACAATTAACAGCTCATGCAACTTAACCCTTGCAAATAACGTCCAAAAATTAACACACCCTAGGCCAGTCTTGTAAAGGGCCAAATCTGGCTCAGACAACGATTCCCCCTTGTGGAGAATCGGCCTATCGTTACATACATACATACATACATACATACATACATACGGATATACTCTGCATGTTACGGAGGTGATATCTATGTAAAATAGATGATATCTATATTACAGAGGTGATAGCTATTTTACAGAGGTGATATCTATGTTACCGAGGTGACATCTATTTTGCCGGGGTCATGTCTATGTTACTGAGATGATATTAATGTTGCAAAGGTCATATTTATGTTATCGAGGTGATATTTGTTAGTGATGGAAAATGTATATTATTGAGAGAATATCTGTTATTGAAGAGACATCTATATTTTTCAGGTGATATCTATGTTACCGAGGTAATATCTCAGTTAGAGAGGTGATATATATATATATATATATATTACAGAAGTGATCTACATGAGTCTGCTCCTATGCTACATCTGCTGCAACCTAGCATAATCCATGTCCATATTGCTGTAGAGACATGATTAGTTAGGGGGCTGAGTAAAGAATCCATTTGGGCAGTTTCATAGTAATCTAAACTAATATATACTTTGCAAAACTTCTCAAGTATCACCCATATGATATAAGATAATATACTAAAACATATGTATGTTATGAATACATATGTAATGGATTTGCTGGAGAGCTTGGGTCTTGTTGACAAGTGAAAAGTACATGTTTCACATGTTGACCACTCAAGGCTAGAGTAAGCCAAGCCCATACGTGAGTCCCAACATTTTACTGCACATTGGCACAGTTTGTAATTTGACTTGGACTGTTCACACTGAATTTCTAACATTAGAAGTAGTGTTTTAGTGGTTGTGAGGTGTGCCTTTATCGTCTGGAATGCCTGCAAGACAAAATCGTTGCAATTTGACATTGGAAGGACTAGAGGGATCGGCATGATCGAGGCTGGCATGTCTCAGGGACATGTGGATGAGGCCTGGAGTTGGGTGTGTCACAAAGTGTCATCACTCGTGCTTGGAATCACTTTCAGGCTACTGGTCCTGTGGTACAGCCAACAGACAACATGGTACAGGACACCACAGAGTTAAAACCCGTGCACAGTACTGATACATCACCCTATCCGCTGTTAGACACTGCACGTCCACAGCTACAACCTTGCGGAGAAACTTGAGAGATGCATCAGGAGTTTGTGTATCCACCCAACCATCAGGAATAGGCTCTATGAATTAGGGTTGAGGGCTCGCTGACCGGCTATACGCATCGCACTCACTACACAGCACAGAAAACATTGATATGACTGGTGACGAGAACGTGTCACCTGGACTCAAGCCCAGTGGAGTATTGCACTTTTCACAGATGAGTCCAAGTTCTGTCTAGACTTCGCTGATGGTTGTGTTTGGATGTGGAGAAGGCTGAAATGGCGATATTCCAATGTTACAGTTATTGAACATGATTGGCATCACTACCACGCATTGAAAATGGCACGCCAACTGGTGTCACCGCGATGAAATCCTCGACGTGTTCGTGAGGCCGTTGGCTGTTGATATTGGTACAGACTTTGTTCTGATGGATGACAAGGCCCATCCTCATCGTGCCATCATCGTGAATGAATACCTTAGGGATGAGGGAATGAACAGAATAGACTGGCCAGCTCGCTCACCTGATCTCAATCCAATTGAGCATGCATAGGACACGCTGCAGGCTACCATATCTGCCTGCAATGATTAACCTGGCACGCTGCAACAGCTCAGGAATGCGTTTTCAATTACAAGCGGTAATTGACAGTTGATGAGACCACACACGCTACTAATCTATATTTTGTGGAAGAAAAACATAACGCTTCTTTGTTTTCTGGAATTTTTAGAGTGGTTTATTTTTCTGGCATTTTTGTGGAAAAACATGTCGGCTTTATTTTGAAAATTTCTTTATTTTGGTCTGAACCGATACACATATTTATGAAAGAGTTAGTACCATACCTTTATTATAGAAAATCATCATAAATGAAGAGATATTTTGATGTATATGGATATAGATATGGGTGATCTTAAGAGGTTTTGAGTAGTATACTACGGATGCAAATGAATTTTTGTCAGAGATCATTGTAGATATTGATTTGCTAAGTTCTGGTGACTGAGCATTTATACATAATATTCAACTTGATACCGTATTTATGCCTACCTCAAGCCATCAATTGCAGTATAGTTTACTTTTCTACCACATAGTTCATTAAGGAGATGATGAGCTAAATACTAAGTTTTCACGAATTTGATTAAAGCATACATCCGGTGCTTTTTACGGTTTCTCGATTTCCGGGCGTTTATGAAATGCCGTCACTATAAATAAGCTGGCGCGTCAATTCAATGATCCTTCACGACTATTGTCAAAGAGAGTGCATCCGGTAGAACGCAAATGTAGATGTCTGTTGCCGAGCTGGAAGGAATCAGTATTACTTAATGGAAGCGCGCAATCTTCCGTGTAGACACTGCCATGCCGATTTTGTTTGCTGAAAATTAAAAAACTTAGCTTGCTTTTTATTTGCTTGTCTGAGCTTATGCTAGGTGAGCTTTTCTGATTAGAGTTTGTTCGTCGTCTGTCCATCCATCCGATGTAAACATTTTCTTAAAAAATCTTCTCCAGAACCCCTTATCACAGAGGTCTGCCATTTGGCAGCTATTGTCCTAGGGTTAGTCTCTTCTAGGTTTTATTTTATATATTTTATTTATTATATTTATTCAACACATTCATACAAACACAATGATATGAGACACTAAAACAATATTTACAATTATATACAGAATAATACAGTAGTAGATACAAGTACAGTATATAGAGATATTTACACATGTGTATATACATACGAAATACATGTATCAAGTAGACGAGTTAGCAAATTATTAATGTTTAGATAAAATTGTGTTGAAAGGAGGCGCTAGAAGTGTAATACTTGTTTAAGGCACCCCCTGTTATATTGTGATGATTCACATGTTGAAAATAAAATAATAATGTATCTAGTTAACTGGTTAGCACCATGTGTACTAATTACCATTTGTTCATGGTATCGTTATTGCAGCTAGGGGAAGTAACTTCTGCCGATGTTCGTATTTTTTCTTTAAGAACCTTGAACATTGTGTTAAACATTGATTATGTTCCTGATTAATAAATATAATATTATAGAATCACTGGATCAATCTTTCATTGACCTCATGATTTAATCAATTCAAGCAGATTAATAACGGAAATAAATGCACTTAACACTTATTTTCAATATATGCGATTATATATTATACATATTTACATAAAGTATATTAGAGCTGGGATTGCCAGTTATTTGGTAATCAATGTATGACGCCTTTTATTAACGATCATCCGGCGTTCCACTTCCTGCTTTTTCATCCGAACTTGTTTCCGACCATAGAATAGCGGCACCGGAAGACTGTAAACCCAGTAACTCGTTGCATACTAATCGAGTTATTAAGGTGCACATTCGTCTTGCTTTCCAACGAAGATAATGAGAATGACGCTGTTAATCCGATATGGCTCTTTCGATTAATATTGGGGTAGCACGGATTCTCGCTATTTGCAGCTAATATGATCTCGCAATAATTTGATCGTTTGCCAAAATGTGATATCGTGAGTACTGGTGACTGGCATATCAGAGCAGATGAGGTTTTAATCATGTATATACCCAAAAAAGTGGGAGGATTTTCGGTTTTGATATGGGTGAGAGTTGCTGAAATAGATATAAATATGCAGAAATTAATCAATACTTAAATACGCAAGATAAAAAATTAAATTATGTAAAATGCCCTTGGCCAAAAACAAACATTTGTACATATGTATGAGTTGTATTGAGACATATCTGTCTTTTTCATTAAGATATTAGACCAAGATAAGGCTTACTCGAGACACATTCTTCGTTAAATTATCATCCTTTTTGTCAAGAATCTCACCTGTTGGATGCATCTCCTTATGAATCTTTTAATTGAGCTTATTTTAGCCTATTTACTTCATTTTTAAATTTCTATTTGATTACATCCAACCATTCTTCATTCTTTAATCTAGTTTGATTTAGTAGATTTAGGTAATAAAGATAAGTATATATAAGAATGTAGCTATATTACCAATTAGTTGCAGTTGTAAAAAGCTGCATTTTAGTTTTTTTCCTCGAACTGCTGATCTCGAAAATAACCTAGAAGATAAATTTTCTATTAAACATTCTTCCAGGATGTAGGTTGAAGTGATTCCCATAAGGCTGAAGCTTGTTGCCCTTTATAACGTATTGAATTATAATAATGTAACCAACTATACGTTAATATTTACAAGTTTACCTCTTTATTATCGAGGGTATTCTCACAAAGGTAAAGCATAGGTGTAAAGTTTATGTGGTTTATTTGTTGAAAACAAACGCCTTCACGCATACGCAGTAATAGTTGATGAGGTTTTCGGCGTCTGGTTTCTAGATCATTCTTTTAATCACGTGATGTTTTTCAAACCAACTTATGCAAATAAATATTATTGATAGAGCCTTTTTAAATGAATTTTTCTCCACAGTGTCCTGGAAGGAGGTAGCCTAGCGACTCGGGTAGGTAGAAGGTTCCAGAACAGTGTGGCGTTTTTCATGGGGGCATAACTATCATTAATCCATGGTAGTTGCTCTGGATCGTATTACGTCAAACATGATATAAATGCTGCATCAATTACTCATCAATCTCAAGTCAAGAGTGGACGATTGATGTAAGATATACCGTTTGTGGTAAGATCGATTACATTGTCAAGTGAAGCCTAACAATTTAGATCCTCTCTATCGTAACGAGTGCTAGTCGATTTCCCAGGGGAAGTTTCGTGTATAAATATACGGATAAACGATGCATAATGTGATGCGAAGCGATTATTGGTTGCTGATTCTCTGTATGGTGCGAGCATTTTATATACATATTGATCGATAATATGTTAATGTACGCTGTAACCGTGACTTGTAGCGTTCTTCTGTCACTCAGGCATTCAAAGCGGAATAAGTACCACCGTGTCATGGACTGTAGGAAGTGTCTCAACCGTCGCGCCACTGCAGGTAATAAGTTTTTTTTCAGATTATCGGTTGCCCCTATCTCGTGAGATATTGCTGAGGTATTCGTGATGTTATTTATTAAGCACAAAATTCATGCAAGTATTTAAATCGTGCTGTACAATAAAAACCCTGACAAAACGGCAAATGAAACACATCGTATAAATTATAAAATTATTGTTATATACTCGCCAAAATTTATTTTCAGATTTTACCTAAGAATTGAGAATGAGTTTGATGCATTTAAGCTCTATTGAAGTTTATTCTCTAACCTAGGGCCAATGCCCCTTTGCCCTTATAGTCAGACCTAACGAATCTAAAATTGCACACATTCACTAGCAATGTCTCCAGACATATGTACGCAGCTGATAAAACAAAACCAGCTCATTGATGTATGGTGGGCAAGAGTGTGTAATGCTATATATATGTAGTCGAGTGTCTTGTATTTATAGTGGATGCACATTGCTATCAGTAACCAATGTAGGAAAAGTAACGGAGGCGCCACATGACACTGTTTCTGCTCTTGTGCAATTACACAAACAGCAGCATCTGAACACACTGTTATTTCTTAAGCAAGATTCTTGGATAACCAAATTACAACATAGTGGAAATAATCAATGTGTAAAGTAACAAGACTATGTATGATAAACTTATGCTTGGTGAGCTTTTCTGATCGGAGTTTGTCCGTCGTCCGTCCGTCTATCTGTCCATTCATGCGATGTTAACATTTTCTTAAAAAATCTTCTCATGAACCGCTAATCATAGAGGTCTGCCATTTGGCGGATATTGTCATAGGGATGGTCTCTTCTACATTTGTTCATAGTATTGTCATCGCACCCAGGGGAAGTACATTCTGCCGATGTTCGTATTTTTTCTTAAAAAATCTTCTCAAGAATTGCTTATTGCAGAGGTCTGCTATTTGGCAGATAGTGTCTTTGAGTTGGTCTCTTCTACATTTGATCATGGTATCGTCATCACAGCTTGAGAAGGTAACTTCTGCTGATGTTCGTATTTTTTTCTTTAAAAAATCTTCTTAAGAACCTCTTATTGCTAGTCTTCCATTTGGCAGATAATGTCCTTGGGTTGGTCTCTTTTAGATTTGTTCATGGTATCATCATCGCATCTAGGGGAAGTAACTTCTGCTGATATTCGTATCTTTTTTAAAAAATCTTTTCCAGAACCGCTCATCCACTACCCAGACGTAACTTATACCGATGTATTTTTTTATTGAAAAATTTTTTCCTCAAGAACCGCCTATCGCAGGGGTCTGTCAGGTCGGCTATTGTCAGGTCTCTTTGGCCTCTTGTTTTTGATTTCAAGCAGTCTCCTTGTGGTCTTTTCGTTCTAAGATCAAGATGGCCTCCTCGGCCTCTTGTTGAAAGTAACCCCCCCCCCCCAGATTTTTGACAGATCTATCACATTTCCTATGACCGTTGCCAATTTGTACAAACAGTTCATTATATTTTTAATACCTTATTGCATCACTAAAATTTGTAAGGGTCTTATTTAATTTTAAGAAATTGTCCCCACCCATTTTCATCAATGCACTGAGCTGCTGTCTCACATGAAGCAATATCATCACAGCATTTCATGTAATTCTGACAGTTGCCCATATACTGGTGTTAACATTAACCATGCCTTTGAATTACGCCACCAAGCAGTCCAATATAGTGGCATAATAACAGTGGACCAAGAATGGAGCCTTGCGGAATGCCACCTGTAGGGTCAATCATATCAAACAGAGAATCTCCAATTGCAATGAGTAAAGATCGAGATATATGAAGTCATCCACATAAATTTGCGTTATTCTCTTATCTATAGCTTCGATATTTTAGGAGTCCCTGGTGTATGCTTCGTAATAGCTATTTCAGAGATGATATCGGAATTGCGGTATACCCTGCAATTCCCGTGATTAATGATAATATATAGAGCAATCATAAAAACCCTGTCTTCCAATCTAGATGATTAAATTATTACATTGTTACATTAATTTTAATTGACGAGGGTGATTTGTGTCATTTATCAATTCACAATTTTGTAATGTAAACTTTCTCATAGTATATAAACCTATGGAGCTTCTGCATCGCATAAACAAATTTTTAGGGGCAGGCCTGTACTCCACAGTATGCCAAACTAAACAGATCAATAAGTGAATGTCCATACAGTTGTTCAAATACTGCCTTTCAGTCAATTTTGTAATTCGCACAAGTATCTATACAGGTGATATCGCGATTTTTGTAGCGGTCAGAAAATGGCTTTTCTCCGTTCACTTGGGAATATTCCAGACACTGAAGAGAAATATTGATAAGTCGATTAATAAATGGAACAAACAGACAATATCACTCGCACAGCAGGAATCCAGGCCAGGACTCGCACAGCTTGGACTTTCCAGATGTCAAATATCGAGAAATGTTGTCATTTATGATGTCTGAGAAAGATAACGATTTATCTGCTATCGAAGGTTCAACAAAGCTATAAAGATTATAGATGCATGAATCTCTAACTTTATCATTAAAAAAATGAAAAAAATTGTTAGCTAACGCGACCGGTGGTGGGTGGATAGGTACCATATGTTATTGGTTATTACGCAACAGGCTATTAATCACTCAATATATAGCTTCAGCATTGATCAAATTATTCTGAAGAATATCGCCATTTCGCGTCAAATATTTAATGGTGGTATTCATACCACCTTTTACTAAGTGCCCCCATGAGTTCTCCGTGGTTTAGTTCATCACGATATCTGCTCTGACAACTGACACTCAGAATGACACTGTCTAACATTTCCATCAAACCACGGTGTCACCGGCCTATTCCTCTTGACGGCGCTCTTGAACGGGATGTATTAATCCACCAATTTAGACATACTGCCAGGATAAACACGAGCTAGCTCATTAACATTCTGAACCAGACCGTTGTCTTTATTCAAATCAGAACTAACAATGTCGACTAATATGTCGTTAATCAATTGTATCTAATATTGATCTGTAATACCTCTATACTGTTAAATATTAATTTTCTATAATTTAAATAATTACATTATTGTCTTAGACCATTAGGCTATTGTTTCATTTCAAGTGTGTTTGACAGCTCTCCTAATAAGTACACTTTAAACAAATAAATTTCATTTCATTCATTTCATTTAATATTGATCAAGTTGAATATTTTAAAGTAGATTTTCAATGTTAATCTAATTAATATTGAATGAGGCGATCCAGAGCAATACATTTTATATCAACTGACTAGTTAAACTGATGACTTAACTTTCGCATAAACACTGCGATTGATCAACTGAGGAAGCCCGATCATGTATTTTGTTTATGCGACAGTTTGTGATTAATAAATATAGTTAGTTTATATAAACGTGCTGTCCTCAATCTCGTACATATTCAGAATGTTTGGTGCATCTGCCCAACAATACACAGATTTTACAGTATGATACGCATAAGGAGGGTACAGATGGTATATGGTCCACCGTCCACCAGTTACTCTTTTCAATAACATCGCAATAACGAGGTTACTTTTATTCAGTACGGATATTTATTATATATTATATAATGGATAATCATCCATGGATAATCTGATCAAGCAGTTTATTTCACAGTGTTGTTTTCGACAGTATTTCACCAGACAATTTGTAACATTTTTACATTTCCACTGCATGTATTTTACCTCCGTTTTCACTAAGAACTTTGTTTGGTTCTCGTTGAAGACCGCGATTTGAGACTGGCATAGCCGCTAAATGACCCATGTCATCCAAGCAAAGAATTTTCTATCAGGTGTCGGTGTAAGCCATACCCTATTGTTATGGGAGGTTTTTTCTTTCTTGGTATATCCTGAAGCAGTACTCCTGATGCTGATGAGACTGTCTCTTGGGACACTGCCTTTTCGCTATATCTGATAGTTGTCCCAGATTTAGCTGAATGTGTGACATGGGTGTCGAAAAACATCGAATACAGAATCATTTTTGTAACACAAAAAGCCGCAATCGTTATCGTTATTATCGTTTACTGCTTTATTCCACGTAGATACATTTTATATACTGTATATATTGCGTAGGTTTTGTGGCATACGATAGCTTGCTCAGTTAACAAGTGGATGCAAACATTGCCTAAATTATGTGTAGGCGATTGACTAGACTACGCCATCGCTTTCGCAACCTCAAAACCGCAACCTCATCCGAAATTGCTTTTATATAACCACTGTTTTATTAATGAATCCATTGAACCTTACGCTGTCGCGTTCGCAAAATGCTCGCTTACCATTGATTTCGATGATCAACATTTTGTGGATTAAAGATAGAAGAACTGAGTTTTGTATTCAGCAGATCACATGTTGAATCGATTATTATACACGAAGTACATGGGCATATTAATCCATGGTTTACATAATATTTAGTTAAGTATTAGTTTTATGTTGCAGAATATTGTCAAATTAGGAAACTCCTCAATTTGTGGACAATAGCTGATACTTCATTAACTCAGTGATACCTTCAGGATATTCTCTCAACAAATAAAGGAATAATATGCATTTAGCAGATTTGTTGTCAAGAGTGCCTCGTGTGATATCTGGTAAAACTAATTATTTTACGCTGATGACATTATGTTACTATTTCCCAGTGCAGTTGGCTTCAAAAGCTCTTAAATATTTGTGAAATGTATGTTGATACGTACATAGACATAAAATTTGATACAGATAAGTCTAAAGTCATCTATGTCAAATTGAATAAAAATTTTCATTATAATTTCCACCAGATATATTTTTTGGAGGGCAATCGCTGCAGTACGTGGTAATGACATGAATGACGATGAAAACATTAAAAGAGAATTGCGATCCTTTTTATATGTGCTAACATGAAACAAGAACTGTTTCCAATTTTCGTACAACATTTTATTGTGCTCACCTTTGATGTGACTATCAGGGATATGTTTATGAAAAACTATGAGTTACTTACAATAAATCACTTTGGATGTTTTTGCATTTACCTAAAATGTGTAGCGCGAGCCAAAATTGCATTGAACTTGACATACCTGCGTTTGATGTTGTGATAAGAAAATATTGTTACAGCTTCAGCGAACGATTCGGTCAATCCACAAATAAGTTGGTTAGTAGGATCATGTCGACACATTTGATTTATAATGTGCTAGCAAAAAGATATGGAACACACTTTTATATAGTATTTTAAATGGTATAACTTTAACGAATTTCATATTTTTCATAGGAAGGCTATATGTGGCAGGTGCATATGCACCATATGTACCCATGGTAGTTGCACCATATGTACCCATGGTGGATCCACCATCTAATTTGTGTTCACTACAGCATCTCTACAAAAATGTATACTATTGTCATTGACATATTTGTTCTTACCTACAATGTTTCAATCTCACTCCAGCAAAGTATCTCAGCGATCTCAGTCATTCGTAAACATGCCAGAAACACGAGGCAGTTGAAAACACTCAATCTCGTTGTCCCAAGATCTAAGCGTGTACACTTCGGCGATCGTACTTTCACATTCAACTTCGCTCTACTCTTGAATGCTCTCCCTCTTGACATCAAAACATCTCCCACTCTAAACATCTTCAAATCCAAACCAAAAACTCTCCTCTTCACTGGTGCTTACAGATTGACTGAATGCACAGTTCTGATGCGTATTCTTAGTTCACATTGTGTTACATATTTACATTTGATTCTTCATAATTCAAAGTCATCACGGTAAGTATGTGTATATTGTACAAGTTTAGACAAATTTAAAACCACAACTATGCATTGCAGTACATAATTTCATTACTGTTGTTTTTAAGTCGCAACATTGTAAAGTGTCGTTGACACCATCTTGTCAATATTGACCAAGGGATAATTCAGCACTATTTTTATTATTATTATTATATTTATTTTAGAGTTCATAAAATTCCATCCTTATATTCTTATAGTAGGTCACTTCATTAGAAATAGCCTGATTACCAAGGTAATGGTGTAGGCCATACCGGGCCCTATATAATGCTAGCCTATGTTCTTTATCCGATAGATGGATATAGCTGCAGTTTTTTCAAGGTGCAGGAAAACACTGTAGTAAAAAACCCAACGAGTCTAGGCAGACAGTTGACCTTCGTTCATTCATGCCACTGGCTCCAAATGCCTACAGACAGCCGACATGTCACACATTCGGCGAATTCCTTCATAACTGATGATTATTTACAATGACATGACGAGCTAGCGGCCAGGTAAGCAGCATAGAGACCATCCAGAGGAAATCTGAAGCACAGCCATGTCTGAGGGACAAACCACTTACATAATCCCACTGCAAGGTCTACCTAGATGATCCCCATGAACAGATGTATTTTGAGCACTTTTAGCCTAAAGAACACCACGAGTCTTTTACTGGTTAGAAAAGGAATCAATCCAGAGTCTTATGGCTGGCTTCGATTCCTGTAGTGGTTACAGTATGCTTACTGTCCTCTTAATGTCCTCACAGATGAATGGTAATTAGACTTTTTAAGGGGAGATGCTACTGTTTTTAAGATGAAATTATCTCCGGCTGTACATTAAATTTTTGAATGTCGGGTTACTTTCTCCAAGGGCAGATAAGAAGCTCACTTCATAATTAATGTATAGAATGTCATAATGCAAAACATCTCGCATTTATAAAAGAAAATCTCGACTGCAATTACTCAACTGTAATTATACACAAATCAATACAAGTCAAATGTCTGACAGAAGAGATGTGCATTATGTGTACTGGATTCATGATTCAAATGTAAAGCATTATCAAAATCTTGCTTCTGATGGAAATATGATTTAATCGTATCACATATGTATAGGAAATGCGCAATTTTAAGGAATCCGCACCTTCCCTGGGGTATTTCAGGGAATTAATTGGAAAAAATAGGGAATGGGGAATCCGTAGTTACGCTGAAATATTTTCCCCTGAAACATTTCCTGAAACACTTTATATACGGATATTTGATTGACTGCAAAGGTTGTGTGTGCGATAAAGTATATCTATTTATTGACCACTTTAATGTAACGTGATAATGGATTGTATTATAATTCAATGTAACTATTATCAAGGCGTATTTGCCATAATTGTTTATATCGATAATTCTACGAATCGCCACTATGTCACGTTGACTGTTGATAATGCCAGGATGGAAGGTATAAATAATGCGTTTGTCTCGAGAAACACGGCTAAGCTAACCTGCCACAGAAAAGTGGTAATGGATATTTGAAATTTTCTCGAGGTGCATTTGCTATCTTGAAATGTCAAGAAATGGTGAGCTAATTTCGCACGTTCATGGACATTTATATTGTGACAATGAGGGTAGCGATGAACCAGATTTATTGTTGTGCACATTTCAGATAAATAATGAAGACCATCCAACTAAACATTTCTATCGTATTTTCTATCAGTGCCGGTTTTGAAATAAAATTAACGGAATGATGCACCTAAGTATTATATTGTACCCGTATAAAAATGTAAATTTTGTCGCAGCAGGAAATAAGATATTGTATTGTCTTGGAGGTTGCGATGAATCTTAGATTCAGATGATTATTAAGAGAGAGAAAATATAAGGTATACATGATAGACATATCGCAATTAGTACATGTATTTTGTCTCAATATGGATTTCATGCAGTGCATCAGAGAAAGGCGTTAATTGTGATTGGAATTTTTCTGTATGAGTTATGCTCAGGTATGCGAATTGGATTTCTAATGAATTCTAGCGTCAAAATGAATTTTTGTCATTATTACAATATGGCGGAACTCAGCCATTAAAATACTAGTATGATAATGCTTGCAAAATCCTTTGGAAATATTATTTTATTTTTTATCAAGCTGATGTCTGTGAACATTTGTCTTATCAAATGTCAGTGGGTGTTTGTCAGCCGTAACTTTCATTCATCTCATGGAATTACTGACTTATACACCGTGTTTGATTTCTGAATGTCTCTTATAAATGTTTATAGTACCGAAAATGCTTAAATCACAAATATATGAAAAATTTAGAATAGTTTTCATGATATTCCTCAATGCTGTACAATTTCTGCACTACATTTAGATTATCACACACCTACGTTATGTGAATGGTGTTCTGCACTGGTCTTCTCATTGAAACGTGAACGTAGAATTTGTAATTCGATTTAGTCACTCTCCCACAGTTCGGCTCTAGCACTGCTCTGCTCTGTTTATGTGTGTTACTGTTGTATTCCCTCTTTTATTGCAGGCGAGGAACACTGGACCAAGGTGCTACAGACTAAAGAGGTCAACTACAATATACTACTACGGCCATGTCGCGACGACACGCGCAATGTCCACGTAGAATTCAAATACCAATGTAAACACTGCAGGAACCATAGACCATCACCTACGGGTTGTTTCAATTTCATAACTAGCGTGTTTCGTAACATAAGCAATTGGTTTTCGGAGAAGCGACACATGCGATCTTCTACAATACGCTACAAACCCGCGCATAAACCGCTCGCTCGCAGCCCGTGCAAAAACATTTTTCGCCGACTGTCGTCCGCTCGTGCATCTCGCAGACCGATCCTCGAACCGAGTCCGGAGAGCAGTCCCTTGTTCCTCTATCCGGATCAACAGCGGTACCTACACAGAGCCGAGCGTGTTCCATCGAACAGTAGCTTTCAGAACATTCCGGATATCGTGCTGTTTCAACCGGACCATCGAGCTGAGTCGATGCCGCACACGACGAATCGATTAATCAACAGCGCTCTCCTCAGCGATTCGGCTGACTCCGGGGTTGAGCTGAATTCAGCACCGCGTCTCAGTTTCTGCAACCATGACATGCTCCCGCGGCTAAGGTTTCGCCTCGAACCATCGGGAGCATCGAGTCACACAGCACTTACAGTCACCACCAGCTGCCCCTCGTGGTCGGGAACTAAGAAATTGTCAGCTACATCAAGGTCGAGGTCTTGGCCAATGCTCGGTCGCGTGGATTTTGACGTTGGTACGTTATTGTTGTTATATGAAATTTATAGTCCAAACGTATAGCTTTTTATCAATACTATTAGCCTATTGAGTTTATTTCAAATACTATTAGCCTATTGAGTTATTTGTCATTACGATTTTACATGATGTTGGCATATTTACAGTGAATGATAATAAATCGTAAATAAATATAGTAAAAATTCTCATTTTTCGAATTATTACTCATTGCATGTTTTAATGACATGAAAATATCAAAGGCTAACATTAATTGTCCCATGTTGAAAAATGAGAGATCTGTTGTTTTTCTAAAGCTTTCTTTATGCTGCTCCAAGTGTTTCCCATTATCCACTGTTTCATGCGTGTTGTCTAATGTAGGTCGCTGACACTGTGCCGAGCTTAATTAGGCATTGGTGTATGATCTCTTGGCAAGCTCATTACAGTGTTGCCTGTCCAAGATAACTATTTTCTCTTGCCTTGACATTGTTTCTCCGGTCGCTGTGTGTCGGAGATTGGATTTCCTCATTACTGTGTTTGTGTATATCTGAAGGTTAATGCGTGTATCACGGAAATCTGTCTTTACTGGCACGGGAAAACTGGGTCACAAAGCTAAGAACAAAATCACTGACTTCTGACAACAGCGATTGCCTCGAAAATATATGGCCATTTTTATTTGCATTTTCATAGCCTTTTGCCTCAAGACCTTTTTAAATATACAGGATTAAGATAACTTGCGTAATCATATTCTGTATGGAAAGGTTCAGTTGGCAGTTTCACTCCGTTGAGTTGCATACATTATTTAACTAGCCATGTATCGACTCGCCTTATACACTATATTTCATTAAAAATCAGCGGTCTGTATTCACTGTAGCTTAAAATTATTGAATTAGTTGCCAGCGCATTAACCGTCACTGCTATCAATACTTTTTGTACTACTTATCGGTGTTACTGATCGCGCGTAGTTAGAGCCACAGCAAGAGGTCAGTGGCTTGAATCGAGGACATGACGGAAGAAGTTTTATTTATGCTTTTCTCTCATGCTTTGCAAAAAAGGGAAGAGGCGATGTTTTGGTGCTACTTAATTTCCGTCGCACGTACAATATTGCTTTGTAATATCCCTAAGATATTCTTATAATAGACCCTTGCATAACAAATATTTCTTGATTTTGAGCACTAAAATCTCGCTCGCTTCCTATTGTCGAAGACGCGGAAAAAAACTCCTTTCTTTGTGCTGTTCGAACTAGCAACCTCTCGCATGAGCGGCAGTGCTTCTTACCACTGCACCACTTGCGCCAACTTGGAATGTGGGAAATGATTTGTATTTAAATTAGTTATTGTAATATTTTGTTGAGAGTGCACAATGAGTTAAAGATTTATTGTGTGACAGACACTGACCCTTTCAGCGATATTCACATCATTGTACTCACTTGGACAGAATGAATTTTATGGGAAATTACTTAAAACAATGTATATTTCACACTTGCGTTCTATATAGTATCATGCTAATATGACATTATAATGTAACTGTAAAAATGTAGTCACTACAAATGTAGTAACCTTAAAATTTCTGCGTGAATATATTTTAGTGGAATAAGCGAAAGTAAATTTTTTTACTTGTTCAGTGCCAGAGTTTCGCTATGATGTAATTTAGAAAATACCACTAAAACAAGAAAATATGCTGAAACGTACAAGTTGGTATAAAATTCAGAAGTTCACGCTAAGCTTATTAATAAATTAACAATTTAGAAATATTATACACTCAGCCACTATAGTAACAGGTTGTATATATGGAACACTTACAATGAATTACCATCTAAACTACATGAGATAACTCGAGTGGTTCCACTAAATTAAACTTTGCTGTGAAAGAATGCCCGTCAATATCAGGTGTTGAAATAGAGAAATATGTAACTAGTCAAAACTTAGCAAAAATGATGTAATTCAGAGGTACTAAGTTTGACTAATGCAACGTATCTTTATATGTATAGAATTTTCTAGAATAACTGAATATATACTGTGAATATTATTTTTGATTGACTGCCTATTTTTATTACATAAACTTTGAACATTTTATCATTTCTCTGTGCTCCCATAGCCACATTTTAATTACTATAGTCTGTGGACATATTCCTACCTCTCTCTGTCGCCTTCGTTATTTTTGTGATTTACCATCGATGCTATCGACCTATCAACTGGTGACAGAGCTATACCAGTCTCTTTTCCTTCTGAACTATCAAAAAACTATCAAACTACGAAAAAATTCACTAAAACTCCCGTAATTATCTGAAAACTCTATCAAACAAACACTGTTTCATATTGCTCCATGGCATTTTAATAATAAGTATTAATAATATTTTGAAATAATGCTATTTTTTTAAGGGTTGCGTTCCATAAATCCATAAATTACAGTTCAAAATTCAAGTGGTAATAAAATTCCTCCATACTTAGGATTTTTGACTAAAGAAAGCTGAAGATCTCGCTGGTTTTGTGGAATTTATATAAACCTACATACAACTAATTTCTCATTCATACTTAACGATGTTATTTTCTATATTCTGAATCCTAAACTTGCCATTTCAGAGCCACAAGGAACCGATACTGTCTTCAATGAGTTGGTGCAATATCGAAAGAAGTTGCTTACCAGGTTAGCTAACTGCGATTGTACATGATAATAATTAATTTAACAATTCGAGGTATTCGTGAAATTGGGTGAAACTATACTTGCTATTCTGGCTACACACGCGACCCTTCTCCGAGAAATATAGAACAATGTAGTAGGGAAACGCGAAGCAGTATTTATTGCAGTTACTTGTCACTCACTGCTTTATTCAATCACGCGGAGTTTCTCAGCTACCCACTCATGTAAACCGGTACAATACCCCATGCTGTACTTCAGATAATGCATTCAGTCTATAAATTATGCACCATTGCTTAGTATTCAATAATCTAGGTTGAATTGCTTGCAAATTCTTTAATTATAAATTTACAAATAATTAAAGTAGGAAATCAGTTGCCCATAAAAACAATTGTTAACTTGAACACTGAGTAAATATGACACTATTCCATTTCAATAGAACCATAAACAATATTCCCTAATATGGCTAATATAAATATTGACACATCCTGTCCTGCTATCCATATAGTGTCATCATTAATTGTGACGTCACTTATATTGTTTTGTCTGTAACTACCGTTCTGAAATATGTTTTTTGAACATTTTAATGGTTTTTCCTCTAATTCACAAGTCACATTTGGGGATTTAATAATAATGACACAACTTCACGACTGTATGTCGTATATCTTGCATGGGATTGTAATATAATTGAGATTCTATCTTCTCCATCATTAATCAGAACCTCGGCGATATCTAATCTAACGGCGTAATCATCTAATCGAATTACATCATGTATGTAGACGAGCAAAAATTCTATCAATGCTTCAAGTTGCATAACCATTTCGCGGATCCGAGCGGAACTTATCGACAATGATAGCTTGACAGGTTTTAGAGATGAATCCCACCAGCAGGGGAGAATACACCGGGTTTGCGGGTTTCTGTGGGATGTATGTGTTATTCTATTTCGTAGTCTACTGGAACTGTCGTCACAGACATTGCACAATTTAACGCAGTCTTGTACAATATGCGGGTAATTTGCAGTTCTCATGTGTGATTAGTCGTATTGTCATATATTTTTATCAATGACATGCCATTCCTGCAACAATTACTGCTAAATTTTTGAGTTTGTAAGACCGCCATGTGATCAACTTGAACATCAACATGAACCATATGAAATGTGATTAACGGCTACTTGTTAGTCGAGCTATCAGGTATATGTAGTCAATAATGCCATCGTTGTTCTACATAACACGTACAGTCTTGTATATCAAAAATAGCAACTGGAATTCGAGCGTTCCTGCATGAAGACCAACAATTCAGCCACTTCTCCCTTTACATACACGCACACACATCCGCGAGCAGGTCACTTGATTCTTATTGCCATTATCGACTTAGTGACCACTTACGGTGACAATGGGAAATGTGGAAGGTTCGAATCTCGGGCAATATTAGTTGTGTTTTTCTGTTGTAGGGGCAAGGTACTTTATACCTCGGTCGACTTCACCTTGAGTAACTACCGGTAAAATTGATTCGTGACAACACGAATGAATATGCACTGGAAAGTGAATATGTATGGGGTTTGCAGTTGCCCGTTACTCTTGCCTTCCTCAATAACTTTTTGTAAATCATCACTTGGGAAGCAACACACATGGCTATACAGTGCTGTATGTAAATGTCACACTTTTTACTTGTGTGGTTCATCCAGGTCATTAAATAATCATCCAAATATGGAAAATCTTCCTCTACACCTGTTTCCAATGAAATTACATTTTGGTGCCATAAAATTGCCACACGCTACACTTTTAAGTTGATGGGAAATATAGTGAGAAGTATAAAGATCATGTTATGAGCTATGCATATGTCTATTGTCAACTTATTATGCATTAGAGAAGAGTGAAGTATTTGATGTAAGTGCGATTGAAGGACAAATGGATCGTCAATTACGAAGTACGGGCATCAAACCCATTTTACACAATGCCATCCATTACGGTGGAGTGTGTAATTGATTGTCGGCCTAATTTCACGAATACTGGACAACGCAGGAATCGCCGTCGGAAACAAATAATTCGTATCTGATTAATTAAGACTGACTCTCTAGATGAAAAGCCACGTGTCACTGTAATGTATTTCCTCTCGTCTGCTGTTGGCAGCTAGTAAATGTAGGTTATTCTTGACTTAAGACAAACATTTCAAGTCTTTTCAGGCAAGGTCCTTAACTGGCTTGTGAGAAATTTGCACCCCATCTCTTTGACAGTGAAATGGATTTTAACTCTGTTACCAAATCTATAACTAGATCAATGATAATGATTACATGAATGATTTCCATTCAACAAGCTGGATGACGATGAATTCAAATTATATGTTAATCTCAATCTGAGAGAGTCTTTACACAATAAATATCACAGATGCACAGACTTAAACTTTAAACCGTTCACCATTAGTGACTCTGAAAGAGAAATAGAATTAGGCGCAGAAAATAACTTTTTTAACAATATTAAAATTAATAGTCAATACTACACTGATGATCAATTTAACGATAAATTTAGCAAGAAAAATTGTCTATCAATCATACACTTTAACTGTCGAAGTCTAAATGCGAACTTGGACAAAATTGATATATATTTGCAACAACTTAACATTAAATTCGATGTTATAGCTTTAAGTGAAACTTGGTTAACTGACCAAAGTTGTGCATATTGTATTGATGGTTATGATTTCTATGGTATGTCTAGGAATAAATCTCATGGTGGTGTTTGCCTTTTTGTTAATAGTGATCTAGAAACAGTGCATAAGGATAACTTGTCATTCACAATAGATAATTGCTGTGAGTGTGTTACCGTGGAAATTAAAGGTGAAGATAAGAATGTAACAGTGTGCTGTATGTACAGAAAGCCTGGTAGTGATATAGCTAATTTCACTGAACATATAGACAAATTAATGTGTCAGTTAGAAAATAAATCTGTGTATATATGTGGCGATTTTAATATTGACTTGTTAGCTTATGAATCCAATACTAAGACCGGACTATACGTCGATCAAATATTCAGTTTAGGATTATGTCCCGTAATCACGAGACCAACTAGAATCACTAATAGTTCGGCCACTCTCATTGATCATATCTATGTAAATGGTGTTTGTGACGATATTGACAGTGGCATCCTTATTAATGACATTACTGATCACCTGCCTGTATTTATTTTCTGT
>WURV02048566.1:0-21994 GCA_011762755.2 Epimenia babai | reverse complement strand
GATGACGTTGCTGTCGTGGAAGGTATTGTCTTAACACCTGGAGACGACGGAGACTATATTCTGATCATGTCAGTAGGAGTCGTCGATAGCGGCGGTGTAATCGTTGTAGCTCAAGAATACGTCCTATCTGCAACACCTGGGAAGATTGCACCAAGGAGCGACTTAGTTTCGACTAACCGTTATAGGCGTATAGGGTACGGTTCCACAGCTTCTCAACTCACCCTTGATATAGACAATACTGGATTACTAGTCCCATAAAATTATCCACACTCTCTGGGAGACTGTATTCTCCTGCCCAGAGAGTGTGGATTCAATCCTTAGTCTCTTCGATCAGCGTCCTGAACTGTTACGCATTCTCCGTACATTTCATCAGGACGCTGATTATCAGGGATTCCACTGGTATCAATGATTTTAACCATAACACAATTCCTTTCTGAGTGGTTTAATAAATCCGACGTAACTACCCTGCTACATAGTATAAGCTGTGAATAGCTCGGGTAATTGCGACATACTTTAAGTTCATCTCTTGAGTTCTAGCCTCCTTTGTTTTGGCCATTGGATGAGGAATTAGCTCGGGTTTCAGGATGAACACCTTGTCAGCTTCTAATCCCTTAGATCTGTGAATACTGCTGAGACGTATACCTGACGTGTTACTATCCCGAAAGATTGTTTCAATCTTACGAATGATTTCTTCAACAGAGGCACATCCCTCGCAGAACGCAAGAATACACTCTCGTTTATCGTCTAGTAGAATAATACGGTCATCATCAGGTCTCTTAGTCTTCATCAATTTTTCGATTTCAGACTTTGTATATTGATCGATCTTATCCATCAGGTCCGAGACTGTATTAGCCTTGAGCTTCTTGATGAGTCTGATCAATCCTTGACCAATCTCTCTACCGATGATACATGCCTTTCTTCCATCAGCTAATAATCTAAAGGCCATTGATACTAGTGGTGCATTGACTCGACATACTACCATATTACCATCCTTCAGGATCTCCATCGCCTTATCTTTATTAATATGATGGATCTCTCCGCTAGGATTACTTTCATGAGCTTTGAATTGAGGTACTATGGCTTGAGCTTCTGTTACGATACGTTTACCGCACCTGAATGTAGTGTAGAGCGGTAATACTTCGATACCCCTAGATGTGCTAAGAAGCCTCTGGGTCATTGTTGTAATAGAATTTGTATCTGCTGCCGCAAAGCCGTAAATAGCTTGTTTCGGATCTCCGCACAAAATTAATCTTCGGCCCAGTCGCATTACAAATTCTTGTTGAACCGGATTCAAGTCTTGAGACTCATCTACTAAAACCAAGTCCCTTTGCATTAGTTGAATATCAAGTACTATAGGTAACCATATCATGTCATCGTAATCAATTACATCATCAACTATACATGAACGACTGAGAGCTTCTGATAGCCAAGTAAGCATCATGGAATAATCATTTACATCTACGTCATAAAATTCCACGATATGCTTTACCTCTTCATCTATGTAATCCTCTTCAAAGTTCCCTTGGACTCCTACTAACCTTAGCTTGCATAGACTCATTAATTTTAAGTAAGCGTTTACGTCGTCCTTATACTTCTTACGAATCTCATTAGAATCTATCTGGAGATAATCTTCTAATATATCCATAGATCTCCACTTAGAAATCCTTACGCGACGTTTACGTAAATGACTTAGCAATGCTCTATATCCGATGGAATGAAGTGTTGAAGCCTCACATTCTATTGGTACTTTCTTTGCCAACTCTTCTGCAATGCTCTTGTTGAATGCACACATCAACATTGTTTTAGGCTTCTTTCCCACTCTCATCTTTTTCCATATAGTTTTCTGTTGCGGACTAGGTTCAAATCCTGGGTCATGATCTTTTCCTTGAATCATGTAGTTAAGACCTTCAGTGAGTGTAGTGGTCTTACCTGTGCCTGCCTTTGCATCAATGATCAGATTCTTCGCTAACTTAGTCATCTCAATTCTCCATCAAAAAGTAATTAGGGTTTCAGTTACCCCCTAAACAAGGTACAGGGTACAATAATACCATAAGTTAGCATGAAAATAAAGCCCCCTTAATAAACACCCCTATTTAGCCCCTAAACCCTTGCAGGGCAACTATTTAGGGTAATTTACAAGGTGGGCTTTACAGGGGGCTTTATGTGCCCTATACTTGGCCTACGACATGACAAGGCCCCCCTAACTGGCTGGACCCCCTATGGCAAAGAAACTTAACACTTACGATCCAAGCGACCGAGATAGTCCGAATGGGCGTCCCTCGATATACCCCTGGAAAAAATGGCTGACGGAAGGCAACATTATATCGATCACTAGGGGAAGTGATTTCAATTGCACTGTCCGTACCATGATTAAGATGGCTTACAAGAGAGCTAGAGCTTTGAATGCAGATGTTAGCATCTTCAAAGATAGTGAAGATACGATTGTGATATGTCCTAAAGATAAACTAGATAATGGAGATGACTGATGCCTAGAGTTCCACCTTGGAAAAGAGCTGAAGCTAGAGTCGCAAAATTATTTGGTACAGTCCGTAGAGCATTATCAGGAGGGAATAGTAAGTCTGGAGGGAGAGATGATTCAATGCATGAGAATCTCTTTATATCCTCTAAGTACAGTAGCAGAGACAGTTATCCGTTATTCAGTCTCTATAAAGAAGAAAAGGAAAAGGCTGATGTAGAGGGTAAGACGGTAGTAATGGCATTCACCAAGAGTTACACCAACGGACATATTCTAGCTGTACATTCAGATGACTTTAAGCAGGTTGCTATTGAGTATTTACAAGCAAACGGTTACACAATAACAGACTAATGAAGATCCTCAAAGTAACTATTGAGATTGAAGTGCCAGAAGGAGCAACTCATTACAGTGGAGTGTTGGGTCAAGATTCTAACTATTTCAAGAAAATCAATATTGGAGTTGGGGGAGATCATTGGTTTGAATATAGAGTAGGAACCTGGACATTCGTAGGTCATAGAATGCCTCATTGGATAAAGGAACTGCCGGAATGAGTACTACTTATGTTGTCGTATATCATCCTTACAATTTTATAGAGGCTAAGGAAGTCAAAGAACAGTTAGAGGTAGAATTAAGACTTCACGGTATAGAGGCCGTAGTCACCATGAAAGATTCTATCTATGTAGATCGTGATAATATAAATGTGCTAGACTCAAGCCAACTACAGGGGGTATTCAGTGCGGCTAAAGACGTTCAAGAAAAAATGGAAAGATTGCAAGAAGTGTCCAAGTCTATGCTCAAGCCGGTACAAAGTCGTCTTATATCGCGGAAGCATTCCATCGGATATCCTATTCATCGGAGAAGCCCCCGGAGATTCAGAGGACGTAATAGGTAAGCCCTTCGTAGGACCCGCCGGTAAAGTCCTGGATAGGATATTAGAAGATTTATCTGCATTCGACAAACCTGAACATTCTGTTAGATACTGTATTACAAACGTAGTATGTTGCATTCCAAGAGATAAGGAGAACAATACAAGACAACCTACTAAGAAAGAGATTGAAACCTGTCGAGAGAGATTAGAGCAATTCATCAAAATCGTCAAGCCAAAATTCATAGTAACCCTAGGAAAGGTTCCTAAGAAGAATCTACCTTCTAATCTAAGTATCCCTATTGAAAATCTGATTCATCCAGCTGCATTATTACCTGGACGAAACAATCCTTCAATGATTGATATCGAGACCAAGAAGTGTCTATTTCGTCTTAGTGACTGGATGGAGCGATACTCATGACAACCTTCTTCTATTTCAGCACTTACTCTTTAACATTAATATTAGGATGGTGTCTGGCTAGTATAATCCTGTCAAGAAAACCAAACTACTGGTATCAACAATACACTGTGGAGAGACAAAGAAGAATCTACTACCACATGATAGTCGACGAAACTGCTAACATAATAGATCTGTCGAGACCAGTTGACGCTGAGATGATTAAGGTAGGCAGTTACATTGAACCAAGTAGTGAAGTTGTAAGGTACCTCTACGACATACTCCTCAAGGACTCAGATAAGGAACATCAAGGATGACATTTCTCTGGAAGGGTCCCTTAATAGATGGAATTACTCAGTCTATGCTGTCTAGATTCTTAGTGTGTAGAGAGAGATTTAGACTCTATGCAATCAAAGGATTCAGAGAGATTGAAGAATGGGATGATGGACTTGAGTACGGTAACCTATTCCACTTTTGCCTAGAGGAAAAACTTGCAGGAAGGAATTGGGAAAGGTCTCTCAGAAAATACATTAGGGAACTCCACAAGACCTATCCAACGAATACAGATGAAGTTAACAAGTGGTCAACCTTGTGCCTCTACCAATTCAAGATATACCTGGAACACCTAAAGAAGACAGATCGAAGATTAGCAGTACCTCGTAGAGAACTTGCTCAAGAGATGAAGTATGATGTGTTTTACGATCTACCCTCAGGAAGACGAGTAAGACTAAGAGGAATGTTTGATGGGATTCATGTACGGGGAGATTCTATATACTTAGAAGAGCATAAGACTAAATCCTACATTGATGAACAAGGTATTGCAGAGACTCTGGATTTCAACTTCCAGACGATGTTCTACCACATTGTACTTCGTGAAATGGTCAAGCAAAGGACATTCGTATTCCCGTCTAAGTTCTTCATCACTGGTACTCAATACAACGTAATTCGCAGACCACTCAGCAGTAAGTATCCCATACGTCAGAGAAAATCAGAGACCCTTGCTCAATTCTACAAGAGAGAAGCCAGTAATATTAAGAACAAACCTCAGGAGTATTTCACAAATCTAAGAGCTGTGATTACGTCCGACAAAGTTGAAAAATTCAGACAACAATGTTTTGACCCACTACTACAAACGATTTCCAGATGGTATGACTACATGTTATCTTGTGACGGGAATCCGTGGGAAGAAGAGGGTCCTCAAGATCTACATTATCGTTCACCGTGGGGAATTTTTAATCCGATGTTTGGAGGGTTCAGAGGACCTTACTACGATTACCTAAGTAAGGGTCATACAGGATCACTCCAAGACGTAGACACTCTATTCAGGGAATTACAATGAGTCTAACCTTTTATTACTGTGAGGAATGCGGTAAGCGAACAGAACATGACGGAGATGGTATCTGTGAGGAGTGTGGAGCAGATAATCTCGATGATATTGAGGAGCAATAGACGATGTCACTGTTGAAAATACTATACGATATGATTGATGAAGGAGTAGATGTAAGCATAGAGAAGGGATTTCATTCTGATACACTAATCATAACACTAAAGACAGCCATAGGAAACAGGAGATTCTCAAGACAGATTTATCTATCAAATCGTACAGTATTGAATGAGGATATAAACGCAGTACGACACCAAGTAGATGAAGCCTATCAATCTTTACAACGAACGCGGGATGTTACACACCCCTCCCAGAAATAATGGATGCAGACAATGGGAGATATAGCTGATTACCATTTAGAACAGATGCACGGATGCGATTACACCCTTCCATATTCACCTCCACATAGGTACGTACCTACGATGGCTAAGAAACGCCCTGCTAAGAAACGCCCTACAAAGAAGAAGTCTTCAAAACGTAAAGTTAATAAATCCGACGTAGTCGTACCCTGGAAGCGACCGTTAGCACTAATCATATATGCACAGAGCGGTCTAGGTAAAACATCCTTCGCGTCAGCATTCCCTGATCCTGTGTTCATCATCGACCCGAATGAACAGGGAATCATTGAACTGGTCGAAGAGGGTCAGGTAAAGAAACCCAAAGATATTATAGAGGTCCAAGCTTTCACAGAATTAGAGTCTATAGGTGATAGAGCTGAAGAATTTGCTGAAGAGGGGGTCCAAACGGTTGTGTTTGACTCTCTTACAGGACTTGAGTATCTTTGCTTTGATCAATTCTGTGAAGATGAATATGATGGAGATTGGTCTAAGGAAGGATTCATGTCTTATCAGCAGGGACCTGCATCAGCCGCTAAGTCTCTCTGGCCTCGATTCTTGAAGTCTACAAACTCTTTCATCCAAGCAGGACTCAATGTAATCATGATTGCTCACTCTCAAGTGAAGTCATTCAATGATCCAATGAATCCATCCTATGATAAGTTTACTCCTTACTTACATAAAGAGACTTGGCAGCAGACTCATAGGTGGGCCTCGATGGTATTGTTTATGAACATGGAAGTCCAGACGACTAAGGAAGGAGGGAAGACTAAAGCTCTGGAAAATGGATTACAGAGGAATGTATATACAGAGCCAAGTCCTCTGTATGACGCGAAGCACCGACATGGACTAGAGCCAGTCTTTGAAACAGGGTCTTCTCATGAGGAGTGTTTCGAAAATTTTATCAATGCCTTCCCTGGATAGACTCTAGGGAAGATTACTTACAACCTACTAGACAATCTCAAAGGATTTATTACTAAGATGGCTAATTCTAAGAAAACAGAACTTGTTTGCACTGAACATCAATCTCGTATAGAAGAGTTTATGATCAATGCAGAGCAAGAATTACCTCAATTCCCTGTGATTCCTAATGCTCATACACGTAGGCTACGTGCAAGATTGATCCTAGAAGAAGCTTATGAGACTATTCAAGCACTAGGATTCAAGATAGGTATTCAACAAATCCCCCATACAGAGTTATGGGAACCAATTATTGTAGGTGAAGGAAAACATTGTGATATAGTCGGAGTAGTTGACGGCTGTTGTGATGTTTCAGTAGTAACAATCGGAACTCTGTCTGCCTTTGGAGTAATAGATGCTCCTCTGCTCGAAGCAATAGATGAATCAAACCTCGCTAAGTTCGAGGGGGACGCTCATAAGGATGAGAATGGTAAGTGGATCAAACCTTCAGATTGGAAGGCTCCTGATATACTTCAACTCCTAATTGATCAGGGTTACCAACCTCCTAAAGAAGAGTCTGAGAAGTAACACAATAGATCCTGTGGCGGAATTGGTAGACGCGACGTGCCCTTTCGACTCTCCGTTACCTCGTTAGAGATTGTTGATCCCTGATAATGCTGACTAATCAGGGAGGGCTGAGGGGTTTGCAGGTTCGACTCCTGCCAGGATCTTTCACTAAGTTATTCATCTATAAGGAAAACTACTAATGGCTAGAGGCCCTCGACAAGATGAGAGAGCAAAGAAGAGACAAGAAGTCGCCAAACCTGCAACCTATCAAGAACTTCAAAGAATCTATGGAGAGGAGGTTTGGAGTCTCGATCAACTTAAAGAGAAATTTATAATCGTCAACTTTGTACATCCTTATATGGAGGTAGTTAGAAAAGAAGACCAACAACGCGGATATGTGGCGTTCCAAGAAAAACCTAGAATCTATTTCCAATTCCAACCAGTCCTATCTAACGGAGTCTATCTGTAATGGCTAAAAGAAAGTTAACCGCAGAAGAAAAGAAGATCACACAGGCAATGAAACGTACCTCGAAGGGTGCGGAGAAAAAAGCAAAGGATACTGAGCCAGAAGTCAAAGGTCAACAATTGCCAGGTGGTCTTATCAACGCTACTGCTCAATTTACAAAGTACAAAGTGGGGATGGCCAAGAATAAGTTCCCGTACTTAATCCTGACAGGCATTGTGCAAGAGCCTAGCGAGTTCCAGGGTGCCAGAGCCCAACGATCCTACTTCTTGAGTCCTCCTAAGAAAAAAGGTCAAAAGACTCTTGCAGAGAAATACGAGGGAATGTTCAGCGATTTGCAGCTATTGGGCATCAACACAAGTGAGATGTCTGGCACAACTGTACTCGATGAAGTAATTATCGCCCTCAAAGATCTTCAAGAAGAAAAGCCTCTATTCCTCTTCAACACTTGGAAGCCTGACGATCCAAATAGTGATACGATGGTATTCATCCAAGGTCTAGCCGATGAGCAATCCGACGACGAGATGTACGAAGAGGATGAGGAAGAAGATTCAGACGAAGCTGAAGAAGATGAAGAGGAGTCTGAAGAAGAGGGTGACGAAGAAGAATATGAGGAAGATGAAGAAGAAGGAGATGAATACGAGGACGAAGAGGAGGAAGAAACTGAAGAGACAGAAGAAGCAGAAGAGGATGAAGAAGAAACTGAAGATGACGAATCTTGGGAACCTGAAAAGGGAGAACTTTACGGATACGCCGTAAACTCAACTGCTCAGGCTTATCCATGTGAGATTGTCAAAGTTTCTAAACGTAATAAGACTGTCGACTTGAAGAGAGTTAAGGACGACAAAGTATTTAAATCTAAGAGTTGGGATAATCTGCAAGATTACGAAGAAGAGTAGATTATCTTCTAACTTAACAACTTGGCTGACAAAGGGCTCCCTGCAATGTCCCTCCCCCAACCGCATAGTCCTTTGTCAGCTCTAAATTATCAATGAAGGATTCTAAGATGTCTAACGAATACGATCCTGGTGTACAACCAAAGCCCACGACCTATCGAAACATTGAGACCAAATCTAGACTGGAAGCGAAGTGGGCTGTATTCTTAGACCATCATCCGAATGTCACTTCGTGGTCATATGAGCCAGGGAACATTAAGCTAATTCGTAAAGATAATGGAAGGCAGCAACTAAGCTACTTACCAGATTTCCAAATTATCATGGGCAATATTCTAAAGTTCATTCTAGAGATAAAACCTGTACGCCCTAATGAAGCCTACGTAAAGGATCTGGTATTAGTAGCGACTACACTGAAGACTACAATCATCATTGCGTATGGCCCATTTTTCATTGAGAGAGGCGGACCTCGTAGGACGCCAGAGATAGTGACTATATACCCGAATGGTACGATCGATCACGATGAGAGTCTGTTAAATTGCGGTTGGTTTCATCCTTGCATGAACGTATTCGATTTTGCCTGCCGATTCAGATTCGATCTAGCCTCGATCGATTACACCCCTCCCAGAAAAGGTGGATGTAGTCAATCATTCCAGCAAGTTGTAAGAGAATATCATTCAAAATACAGAGAGTATATACAACATGAGCAACAAGAATGAAGCTAAGAGGAAGTGTCTGAGCTGTCAGAAGTTATTTAACTCAACTGGTCCTGGAAATAGAAGATGTCCTCAATGCCAAAGACTAAAACGAGGAAAGCCAAAAGAAGGCCGAAGGCCCGTAAGGTAATAAATCCGACGGTATCGAACAGAACCATACTAGCAGGATTCGATACTGAAGGAACAGGAAGTGACTATAACAATGGATGTAAACCTTATTACATATCAATCTATTACGAGGACCTCGTATTAAATGAGCAAATTGCTCTGGAGTGGGAATGGCCTGTTGATCCTCTAACTAGACAACCTCAGATACCTGATGAAGACCTAGTTGAAGTGCAGACTATATTCGATGATCCAAGATTTATATTTGTAATTCATAATAGTCTATTTGATGTAGCTGCTCTAAAGTCTATAGGATTAACTCCTCCCCCATGGACTTCTATTCACGATACGATGTTGGCACATCATCTATACAAGTCAGGAGATAGGCACGGATTAAAAGATTGTTGTATCCACTTATTAAATATGTCGGATACAGATGAACATCGAGTAGAAGAAGTTGTAAAGGATGCAATCAAGTTAGCACGCAAACTAGAATGGAATCTTGCAGAGAAAGGACATGACCAGTTTCCTGGAGTTTCGAAAGCTCCCTGGTGGAAACTAGATATGTGGGTTCCAAGAGCTATAGCAGACTACTATGGTTATCCTGAAGATCATGAGTACAGGACGGTTACTGCTAAATATGGTATGATGGATGCTATAAGAGTTCTCAAGCTTTGGGAATTCTTGAAGAGTCAAATCCTAATTCAAGGAAGACTTTCTCAGTACCTAACAAGAAAGGCCATACTACCTGTTATAGAAGATATGACCACTACAGGTATGTCCTTTAACCAGAAATCATTAGATGAGGCTCTCAATCAATTCAGTTTAGACAAGGAGTATGCTAAAGGAGACTGTCAATCTTTATCTCACGGACTAGATAATCCCGGTAGTCCTAAACAATTGCAGAAAGCCGTATTCGATGACCACGAATTACCTATTCTCAAGATGGGAAAGAGAGACCCATCAATCGACAAGTTCTGTGTGGAGGAATGGTTGGAGATGGATCTTCCACAGACTACTAGAGAGTTGTTATTGGGTATTCAGACTTATAGGAAGACAACCAAAGCCTGTGAAGCTCTCACCGTTTATAATAGTGCCGGAGTCGAAACAGCTGATGACGAATGGAAGATTCTATATCCCGGTATTAATCCTACCGGAACTGATACAACTCGCAAATCGTCATCCGACCCACCAGCCCAGAATATTAGTAAAAAGGAAGGATTCAATCTTAGACGAGTGTTTGGACCAAGACCCGGAAGAGTTTGGTATGCTTCCGACTACTCAAATATTGAGCTGCGGATATTCGCACATGCCAGCGGAGACAAGCGACTCATACAAGCATTCAAAGACGGATACTCTGTACATCTTATTATAGCAGAGATTCTCTACCCAAAGGAGTTTGCTCAATGTACAAAAGACAAAGTATCTTTCAAGAAACGCTACGCATCTACCTTATATCAATGGATCAAGAACGGCAATTTCTCTCTCATATACGGAGCAGGACAGCCCAAGGCGGATCGTACATATCATTTGAAGGGAGCCTACAAGACAATCCGCAAGGAACTACCTCTGATCGATCAGTTCATGGATCAGAAGCACAAGCAAGCCAAGGAATACGGTTACATAGAGACATTGGGTGGATACCCCTTGCAGGTCCCAACTTACGAACCCCACAAAGCGGTTAATTACTACGTACAAGGATCTGCTGGAGAGGCAATCGACAAAGCAGCAGTGCGTGCATTCGACTATCTTAAGGAATTTGAAGACTACCACCTAATCATGCAAGTACATGATGAACTCTTATTCGATTTCCCTGAAGAGGATCGTAACAGCGAAGTGATGGCTGAAGTTGTCAGACTTATGGAACTCTCAGGAGATGATTTTGGATTCGAACTACCTGTAGAGACTGATATCATCACAGATAATTGGTCTAATGGCAAGGATGTTACAAACGAATTAAGGTTAGCGGTATGAGAACAATTACTATTCACTCACCTGGAACAGTAGTATACATAGGAGGATCTAATTCAAACGTCCAGGGGTATGTCAATGAAATACATATTAAAGGAGACGGATACGTTTCGTACAAATGCTCTTGGTACAATGGCAGTACCCGTTATAATGAATGGTTAGAAGATCATGAAGTGTTCGTAGTTACTACAGAAGATCAAACAATAGAAATAGGATTCCATACTCAACAAGGAGAATGTAAAGATGCCTAAGACAACCGAAAAACCTGCTATTTACTCAGCCGATGAACAACCCCTCGAAGTAGGTCAAAAAATTTATCATGTAGAGAGATGTTGTGATCACGATAAACCCTATAAAGTCAAGATCGCAACTGTCCATCATTTAGATCTAACTAGAAGGAAGATCACAGTTCTCAAAGATAAAGGGAGAGAAGTTATAATAAGCGTTTCTCAAATAGACGGACTCTGTGAGTCTCAAGGAAAGAATCAATCTCTAATCTATGCTCGACAAGCAGGTGCTCTCAAAGAAGCTAAAGAATTATCTCAACCTATACTAAAGAGATTGCAAAAAGAACACAAAGAGGCAGTCAAACAGTACGAAAGAGAAGATGCTCAACATAAAGAGTACCTCAAGGTGGGAGTCGAGTGGGCACGAGAAGAAGTCAAGGAGACTCAAGATCAATTAGAAGAATTCAAGAAAGCGTTAAAGAATCTAAAGGTCTCTAAGTAGAACCTTTTAATAAATCCGACATATTCCCTTTACCCTTACTAAATAACATGGCTAAGAAAAAACCTGTGAAGAAAAAACCTGTGAAGAAGAACTCCAAAAAGAAGAGTTCTAAGGCTCAACTACCTGCTGGACCTAAGGTATCCAGAGTATTGGATGATCAACTTGAACAATTCATCTACTGGATTAAGGAAAGGCATAGCATCTTCCTGAAGAGATACGCAGGGAAGCCTTGGCCCTGGACTGAGGACATGAGACTTCAATTCGGATTCTTCACCAACCCCTTCAGAGAGAACGACAAGACTACTCAGTGGTTCCGAGAGAATTTGAGAGATCCTCGGAGAGACGATCCTTCTGTCTTGTTTGCAACTCTCCTGTTCAGACGTTTCAACCTTGTACGAACAGCTGAGGCATTGATTGAAATTGATGCCTTCGATGAGTGGGACCCTGACAAGGCATACGAAGCAATCAATGCCTTAGGCTCACCCTATATATCTGCTGCTTACGTTATGTCTGCTCCTCCTGGATCTAACAAGTTGAAATTCTATTGCCGTAACGTCACCCACTATTGGCGTGATGTAGAGTATATCATCGAAGAGATTGAGGCAAACAGAACTCTACGACATGCTCATCAGATTATCAAGGATCTTCCATACATTGGACCTTTTAGTGGATATGAAGTTGTATCTGATTTGAGATACACCTATCTCTTAGAGGATGCTCCTGATATCTTGACATGGGCTTCATTCGGACCTGGAGCTAAGAAGGGATTCAATAGGCTCATGTTCGGAGGAGAGAAGGCTATCAAGGATGGGAACATCGTGAGCCTTCAGGAGTCTGACAGACTAGAAGTAGGCCGCGAGTTACTAACGTATCTCAGAGAGGAAGCTCTAGTAGATTTGAAAGACGCTCCTGAATTTGAGATGAGGGAATTAGAACACTCTCTATGCGAGTTTGGCAAATTCATGTCTCTCGTAGAAGGACAAAGGCCCAAGAGATGGTACACCCCACCCAAATAGATGTAAAGATCGAGGACATAAATGAATGGAATCGACTATATCGGATAGAACCAATACTCCAGAGTCTTCCAAAATTGATGGATTCAGGATTATCTCTAGAAGAAGCTTTGAAAACCATAATTGTCCACTACGTCGAAATCAACCACACACTGCATGTGGAGAATCTATACTTAAATACGATAGCCCCTAAGATGTATGCCGTCGAAGACAAGATCGTGAGATATGACTGTCCCGACGAACATATACGGGTCACGAGACTATCTCCTCTCCCAGAAAACGCGAAAGAAGACTAAGATGCACATAGTAACCTCTAATATCAATACAGCTCTCAAACAAGTCCTTGGATATTTCACTAATCATGCGGATGGTTGGTGTGTTAAGACGAATTCCCGTAATGGGACAGTTCTTAGATTGATTGAACCCCTAACTATTACTTATGAACGGCCTTGGCAAAGAGTTTTATTCAATCCTGTCAGAAATTGTAATCCTTTCTTCCATGTAGCAGAATCCCTATGGATGTTAGCTGGACGTAATGATGTAAAATTCTTAGATGTTTATAACAGTCGGATGAAAGAATATTCAGACGACGGGGAGACATTTAGGGCTTCATACGGGCATCGTTGGTCTCATGGGGTAGAAGAATGGCCAATGGACCAAGTAGAGAGTTGTATTAAAGAACTGAAAGAATCTCCTAATTCCAGGAGAGCAGTTATATCATTATGGCAATCTCAAGATTCAAGTTTTCTAGTTCTTAGGAGAGAAACCAAGGACTATCCTTGTAATACTACCCTATACGTTCAGGTTCTAAATGGGCATCTGGAATTAACTATCTGCAATCGCTCCAATGATTTGTTATGGGGCATGTTAGGGGCTAACGCAGTTCATTTTTCATTCTTGCAAGAATATATTGCCTTGCGATTGGGCCTACCGATTGGACACATGCACCAGTTTAGTACGAATGTTCACGTATACACTGATATATTTTCAGTAGATATGATGGAAAAGATGAAGGCAGTGGCTTCTAATAAAGGTTACGGTATGGGAACCTTTCCACACTATAGTCTACTTCCTTCTGAAAACTTTAACCTCAATCTCAAACAACATTTAGGTGTTGACAAACACTTGAATCATGGGATACCTCATCCAAGCGGTAAACGTACGATCCCTTTTACCACTAATGTATGGAATCCAATGGCAAGAGCATGGCAGGCTTTCAAGGATAAGACTAATCCAGATCGGCACCATAAAGCTTTGGAGATATTGTCAGAAGTGCAAGCTGCTGATTGGAAGACAGCTTGCATTGAGTATATCACTCGCAAACAACAAAAGTATCAAAGCGGTAATCCTTACTTCGACGAAGCTTAGACAGATGGATAGTTTAATTCCAATACTGCTGCTCTTAGCACTTCAATACATCCTTAATAAAAGGAAAACCCGAATGAACTCTCGAACAAATATATCTGCTGGTAAGGCATCAGTTGATTCTAGACCTGCACGGATACAGACAGATCTAGAATCGGAACCTGTGCCAGTTTCCTCTTTAGCTCAACAAGTATCCTATTCAGGAAGTTACCAGCAATATCAGGACGTACTTCAGATAGCAGTTGCAGAATGTGAGACTCTAGTACTGAAGGATGAAGAATACCAAGGCTCTTGGAAGAAGCGTAGGAGAGGAGTGTTCCACATGCTTGCAAGGAAGTGGGATAGGATTGAGGTATTGATGGAGCAATACAACGATGATATATTCGCTGCTCTAGAAGATGAAGGTCGTATTGACAGTTTAGAAGATGATATACATGATCTTCGCAATTATCTCCTGTTAATCCTAAATGATAATCATCAAAATTCACGTGCAACAGTAGATTGTCGTAAATATGAAAGATTCGTAGACGTAAGAGACCAATCTGAATATTGCGAGAACACAGAAGAACCAACAGTTTAGACTACCTATGGAAAGACAATGAATCTACAGAGTTATCCCGACAAGGTTAAACCATATGCGTTCCACGGACTACAACTAACTAACAAGGGAGATAAATACACAACACAATGTCCCTTTTGTGATAAAGAAGATCACTTCGAGGTAAAGTCTAGTACAGGTAAATATAGATGTTATTTGTGCGACGAGAATGGTAACATCTATACCTTCCTCAGAGCTTTGCATGAGTTATCCTTGGACAGATACCATGCAATGATTCCGGAGGAAGGACCTTATGATTCGTTAGACCTTCTCATGGAGGAGAAGGGTGTAACTATTGAGTCAGCAGAGCTATGGGGGATTACACCTTCAGTCCTTACGTCTGATCTACTGTTACCGTCCTATAACTCAGAAGGTACGATTGTAAATCTGTCAAAGGTTGTCCTAAGTGAAGATAAGTGGACTTGTTACAGTACTCCTGGGTGTAAGAAACATTGCTTTGGACGTAACCTAGTTCAGGGTTACAGGCATCTATACATAGTCGAGGGACCTTGGGATGGAATGAATCTCAAGAGAATCCTCGTAGAACTAGGTGTAGAAGCTGATGTAATTGCGTTAGCAGGTATCCATGGATTCAGTGATGAACTGCTAGAGGCAATACCCGAGGAAGTGACTATACTATTTGACAATGATTATCCTAGGAGACTCCAGGGAGGTAGAACAATCCATCCTGTCAAGGATGCAGTTGAATCCGTGATTAAAAAGATCAAAGAAGCCAAACCTGAAACTCTAATCAATCTAGTAAAATGGGGGACGAAGACTTATCACAATAGAAGACTGCCTGACGGCTATGACGTATCTGATATAATCAATAGTGAACAAGACTCAAAGATATCTTACGATTTCCTAAACCTGTATACGAAAAAGACCAAGATGGCTAAGAAAAAATCACGTAAAAGGAAGCCAGTTAATAAATCCGACGAAACCCTCCCCTGGAAGGACGCTACACAGGACGTAGTACGTACAAAGTTCAAGCAGATATGTACAGACTATGAATCACACGTACATTTCCCTGGAGCCCTTAGAGATAGTTTAGCAGTCTTGTTAGCAACCGTAATCTCTACAGAGTTGCCAGGTGATCCGGTTTGGCTCAGACTAATCGGTCCTCCTGGATGCGGCAAGACAACTCTAGCAGAAGCAATTGCAATCTGTAGAGAATATGTAATGCCTATATCCATTACCACAGGATTTCATTCAGGTTATCGTGATCCAGGTGATGATCCTGAAGAGGATAACTCCTTATTATCTCGCATGCACAACATGTGTACGATCATTAAGGATGGAGACACCCTCCTGTCTTCCAAGGATCAAGCACGTATACTCTCAGAGATGCGAGACTTCTATGACGGTACAGCTAGAGCTGAATACCGTAACAAAGTCAACCGAGAGTATAACCTACGTACTACAATGGTTATATGTGGGACTGACGAACTGCGTAGACTGAACAGGAGTTCTCTTGGAGAGAGATTTCTGGATTGTGAAGTCATGACGGATGGAACTGACGACTCAGCCTACGTAGACAAGGCTATGTCTAATGCCTTCAAGAGAATCTCAGCTGGTTTATTCACAGAAGAGGAAAACAAGAAGGATTCAGAAGATCTGACGACTGAGGATATGGTCTATATCAAGAATGTCACAGCATCCTATCTAGTCCATCTCAAAGAAAATATGAAGAACGTTACGACTCCCACAATTACTCAGAAGAATCAGGATCGTATCAAGAACATTGCAAGATTCCTAGCGTTGACTCGTGCAAAATCATCCAAGAATCGGGAGGATGATCGAACTGCTAGACCTAGAGCAGAGGTACCAACAAGACTAGCAGGCCAGTTCACTAAGCTGGCCGTATGCTTAGCCATTGTGATGAACAAGAAATCTATTGATCTCTCAGTAGTACGAGTTCTACGCAAGGTTGCAGTAGACTCTGCTAAGAGCTATGAGCTTGATATAGTTCATTGTCTTGCAGATCATGATGAGGGATTGCCTGTTCCAGATCTAGAAAGAGAAATCCTCCTAGGGAAAACCGCAGTACTCAACAGACTAAAATCAATGTACGAATTTGGCATTGTAGTACGCCAGTCTGTAAACAATGAGTCTGGTTATAGAGGACGGAATCGTCACGTATGGAAACTCAGTAAGAACTTCAAGAAGATTTATGATCAAGCACTAGGCTCTTAGGAGATACGATGGCAAAGTATGCAAAGATGAGTATTCAGGAGCAACATGCAGTTGCACAACAATTATTCTTCACAGGACCTGCGTTTGAGTACTGTGAAGATCTAAAAGAACCCGTTGTACTCATCCCAGTAGAAATATCTGGCAAGAATGAGGTAGACCTAATAATCCAAACTAATCATGGATTTGGACCTACGATAGAAATACTCGAAAGAGCAATTGAGTACATGAAGATTGGACAAGACCAAGAAAACAAGAGAAAATCAGCGGAGTTCAACTAATGCCTTAGCATGTGCAATGGTTGCCAGATCTATCCAATCTTATATATCCCCTCTCCCTCCATCATTACAAGGAAGAAAAACAGATGCTAGTCCTAAGCCGAAAGAAGAATGAGTCTATCGTTATTGATGGGAACATCACAATTGTCGTGGTAGAAATCCGAGGCGATAAGGTGCGATTAGGAATCGAAGCTCCTAAAGAAGTACCCGTTCATCGCCACGAAGTCTACGAAGGCATAATGCAATCTAAGACCCTAAACGAACTTGCTACAAACATAAAGGAAGCAGATGGACCACAATCAGAACCAAATAGATCGGATACTTGACGAAGGTTATAATCTCACCATCTCTAAAAGTAAGGAAGTCTGTCGTATCGTCGCAATAGGATCTGCTGGAAGGTCAAGGACTGATCCTATGTCCAATCCCTCACTGAGCGTTGAAGCTGCTACCCTACCAGCAGCTCTCAACTTACTAGAACAAGAACTCCATATTGAGCGAGGTCCCTAGATGATGTTAGAAATGCGTCCAGCACTATTGTTGAGCCTACTAGTCTTGTTCCTATGTAATTGGCTATTACTAATTCACAATAATATACTACTTAGGAATATCAGAGACATACAACAAGAAGCTCAATCTCCCGTAGTGCAAATAGACTTACCTGAAATTTTATCTCGAATATGGATAGAATCGCTAGAGTACAAGGACTTACAGTCAGAACCCCCTCCAGTAGGTCCAGAGCGTTCAATACTCAAGAGACAGTATAAACTCCCCTTACCAATACCAGAGGAACCCGTCCATGCCAAAGAAACAAAAGAAGAAACCACAGGGAACAGCCCACGTTCAAGTGACGATAGAAGTACCTCTATCAAGCTGGGACCCTGCCAAGAACCTCAAAGACCTAATTGTAGGATTTACTGACGAGGCCGAGCTAAAGGTCAAGGAGATGATAGAAGACCACGAAATGAAGATCACCACTCCGCCAACAGTGGTCAGTCTATCCCACCAGCGGAACTAGTTCCTTCTCCCAGAGAATGTGAAAGAAGATTTTGTAGCTTGTAACCAAAACCCTAAAGAGGAAGTGTGTCATGATTGTTAAAAAGAAATCGCACTATACGCTGAAAGTTTCTGAAAAAGAACTTAGAGTAATACTTAGAGGATTAGAATTGGTTGAAGAACAACCGTCAACTCAGAAAAAGAAAAAATCTGATCCTGTGATTTATAAGATGGTAACTAGTGTTAACGATGCGTTAGAGTACGAGTACTAGTAAAAGCATCCTCTATCAATTTTAGTCTAGAGTTTCCCCTCCCCCTAACTTAGGAGATTTAAGAATGAATGATAAAGCAGATGATGGTAAGACTGAAGTAACTGATCCACCTGAGGACACCAACAAGGATACTGAATCTAGTAATCCAGACTTAATTGCAGATGATCCTCATATTGACGAGACTGCCGAGGAGATATCAGCAGCTACTAAGGATGTTATTACGAATAGTGGACCAGCTGAAGGAACTGATCCTCTATCCAATGACGATCCTAGTATTCAACAGCACAACATGCTAAGATTCACTGAGAGCATAGGTGCCCTGATCAAAGGTGACTGGAGTATCGGAGTTAGTATCAACCTGCTGGGTCATAATTGCCTTGCTGTGATTGCTACTCCAAGACCAGATACACCTGCCTTCACAAAGCTCCACGGTAGACCTATCGTTGTTAAATCAAGCATCAGAGACTGTAAGAACGACAACGATATCTTAGCTGTCATGGGAGCAGCGTCTGAAGAGTTATGTCAACGAGTTGTAGCTCAGACTCAGACTCCAGCTGAGGAAGAGAAGCAAATCGAAATCGAAGGATAAGATTCTCCCCATTAGATTCGAGTGATAAGATTCCCCCTAACCCTAGGAGGTAAAGATATAGCCATTATGAAAACTGCAATTCTTCAAGCCCATCGGGATTACAACGGTCGACACGAATCTCTACTTGCTCACTTAAACCATATTCGGCATGCTCATCTAGCAACCGGAGATACTGACAAGGATATAATTGCCTTACAGATGGCTCTCAAGATAGAAGATGCCAATATTCGAGAGGCAGTAGGATTGATGATCAGCGAGTTACATAGTAACCGAATCAAACTACAGAAGACTCAGGAGCTTATCAAGGGATTAGAGCAAAATCTCATCAAACTAATTGAATAGACTTATCTCAATCTCTAAATTTTAATAAATCCGACGTATCCCCACCTTAGCCACTCTGAATGAGCCATTCTAAACTAGCCACTCTGAATTAGATTAATTAAGTGTAGATTAATCATTAGATGAAAAACCTGAAACCCAGGGAAAAACGACCAAGCCGAACCCGTCTACCACTCCCTTGGGGGTCTCCCCTCTGGCTGGGGGTCTACAGTACCCTAGGGGGGTGGCTGGGTTGCTCTGGACGGTCCTCTATACGCCGATTTAAGGCCCTGTAATTCCAAGGGGCTGTGATCATACCTAGAATGGCTACCTAGCGTTAGAATCGCTGTGAGGGGCTGTGAGCCCTGATTCTAGGGGGTGGTCCTGACAGAAAGCTAGGGGCATGAAAAAAGCCCCACACCCAATGAAGGGAGGGGGCTAGGCTGAGGGGTGGCTAAGGGGCGATTAGTAGCGGCAGAGTACCGACCTATCATCGAGGACACGATAGCGTACCTGACCAGTGCCTCCACCTGGACCGTCACTACCTGCCCATATGTCAATGGTACCCTCGGTAGGATGTTCCATCGTGTCAGGGTGTCCGTCCCAGATCGCACATAGCTCGCGTGTGTCCTGTTCTTCGTCCTCAAATTCAAGTAGCTTGATTTGCCAGAAAATGCCATCCTCACTACCTGACATATACGAAGCAAGTATATCGGTAGGAGTAGTCGCATCGCCTACCCAATCGAAGCAGGCATTGCACCATTCTTTCCACTTGAAGTGATCAGACCGTAGTAGCTCCAAGGTAGGCGGTACCTTCTTAGGGGTAGGTTGTTCGCCCTTTGCTTCTACCACCTTGGTGACGCCTCGCTCCGAGTTACCCCTACTACCCCATACACCAAGCAAAGATTCCTTGCTGTCATGGAGAATGGGGGGGTGCAACAGTCCAGCTTGTTCAAGCACCTTGCCATCGGGCAGCATGTTAAGCGTAATCACACTGCCCTGCCCAAAGTCGATCACCAACGTCCCGTTGTGCTTTAGGTCGTACTCCCCAGGCTGTTCATCTTTAAGCTGGACCGCAAATGGCTGGTCGATCACCTTAGGTGGTGAGACGTATTGCGGCCAGTCTTCAGCGGGTGAGGGGGTAGGCTGCCTCAGCAGCTTCACCTGCTCACCTAGCTCGTATACTGTCTTTTCTAGGTATTGGAGACGATCAGTAATTTCTGACATGATGCTAATCCTTATGGTTTGGCTTGGACAAAATAAAAGCCCCCTCAGCACTGGCCAAGGGGGCTGGTGATAATCACCTAGGAGCTACTTAGCAGCTTTCTTAGGCCGCTTCTTACCGACGACCTTGCTACGTCGCTTGCCCTTAGGTGCGGCCTTCTTTTTAGCAGGCTTGCGTCCCTTCTTAGGGGAGCTACCAGCAAGGGGGTGACTGGAATCCTTCCGGGTGTTTGCTTCACGCCCCTCTTGCGTAGCTCGCTCATAGCTGACCGACTTTGCCTTGCCATCGCCGTGGCCATGCTTCTGAGCGTTGAAGTAGCTTCGATAAGCACTCATTGCTTGTAGGCTGGCACGCTTAGGAAATTCGCTAGCGAGCTGAGCTTGCAAGGCATCGTCACCTAGCTGAGCTGAGCGATTGCCGGCGAGTAAGGCGTTGACGAAGTGAGTGATTCGCAAGCCTGATTTCTTACCGAATTTCTCCCCGTCTCGCTCTTTAGGGGCAACTGCTTCAACACCTTTAGGAGCAACAATTTTTACAACCTTCGACATAACAAACACCTTTCATAAGTGGCCCCCTGGAAAGTAGCGGGACCGGGTCAATGGTGACCCCCTAGGCACACCCCAGGGCGGTCGGTGACAGCCTCAGACGCTGCCTCACCTCATTCTCTTCCTTCTGTGAATACAACAAAATCAAGCTCATCAAGCTCGCCTGACAGCGTAAGCTGCCCTAGCGTGTGGGTACTCATTCTCAAGTAGGGCACACCATCATCGTCCGGTCCTACATGTAACTCAATGGCTTCTGCTAGCTCAATACTGCCATCATCCACAGCACCACATAGCTTGCACCATGCTGCTAACTGAGGGCAGTCATCATGATCAGGAGTGCTGTGGGCACCAGAGTACCCGCCCCATAGCTGTAGTGTAAGCATGGCAGGCTGGATTTCTTGAGGGGCAGGGTAGTCTGTGATCGTTGTCTGAGTCATCGTCTTGATTCCTTGGCTTGGGGGGAGGCTGACCGAGGCAGTGCCTCAAATCTTGTCATGGAAACCTATCATAGTTAGTTATCGGAGAGGGTCAAGGCAAATCCACCCCCTTTCTAAGATTTTCTCCAAAGTTTTTCTAGGGGGTCTCTCAGTCCATTAGCCTCCCCCTTCGACAAGCCACCCCCTCACCTAGTACGACCCTCCCCTACCTCACTGGTGGCCCTACTATATAGGGGTGGACAGCTACCACACCCCCCAGCCATGCTAGGAGGGAAAGACTACCCCCGATGGGGGAGAGGCTGTGGGTATCCGCTAGGGTGAAATACCTAAGCCCTTTGGGTCCTTTCTCGGCTCCAGCAACGCCGGG
>WURV02048455.1:0-21995 GCA_011762755.2 Epimenia babai | reverse complement strand
GGCCAGTCTTGTAAAGGGCCAAACCTGGCTCATACAACGATTCTCCTTTGCGGAGAATCGGCCTATCGTTACATACACATACATAGGACTATTCATGTCAATGTGTGTCCGTCGGTGTAGACTTGTTTGGCTTTATTCAGCAAGGGGCGGTAATAACGTGTAATACCACAAACTATCGAAGATCGCTTCATTTATATTGTTTTTCAGTCTTTGACAGGTGGTGTCAGTGCGTGGACTCGCTTATCGCTGCGGTTTTACAGTTTCGTTTATCAGGAAAAAAAACGGAAGGTGCTGAAGTGTTTCTACCGCGTCGGTGAAATTGGAAAACGCGTCCGAGAACTAGGACACAATATGTAAGTTTACTTCGAACAGCGTAGTCCGTTGATATTCAGTTTTTTCTCGCGTATGATCGCGCAGGGAAACCTACCGACCTCTTTACAAGTTGGATACGGAGGTAATACACCTAATACAACTACGACGACATCGGACGTTGTGTTAAACGTGCGTACGACTTGCGACGAATGTTACGACTGGAAATCCGAAAAATGCTCACGTGGTGTAAATGGGGGAGAGTATAAAAACTTTGTGTATTCATAATTGAATTGTCGCGTGAGATCTCCTTCCCCAGTATATAGTAGTGTGAATCTTGTCTCTAGATCATATCCATTTCACAAACCGGAAGAAGCATGTTAGATATATGCGAAAACTTTTTTACGAGCAATAATTAGTCTCAAAAGGTTGGGGAGAAGTGCACAGGAAAAAACCTATACCCCTGGTGGGACTCGAACCCATGACCCCCAGATAACCGGTCTGGTGCTCTAAAAAGATTCTCAAAAGGTGTTTCCTTCCCCCCCCCCCGGAAGAAGCATGTTAGATATACGCGAAAGCTTGTTTTTATGAACAATAATTAATCTCATACGGTATTACCTTTCCTCTTTGCCCTATATATTTCAAATACAAATACGAGGTCTAATTAATTAATTAATTTAATTTGTCGCGTCCAGTCCTCGACTCGAATTCAACGACTACCTTTACAATCACCACGTCCATATACTCTCCCAATTAATATTCTTTAATTACAAAAACAGCATAGAATCGTAGGTGTTTCTGCAGACACGCATTGCCGTGAATGTCGCATTTTTAAAGCATTTTGTTCAAAGCGACCTTTAGGTCAAAGATGATAGTTGTAAGTATTTGAGGATATAGACTGAAAACGTCTCGATGAATTGTAACACAAATCTTGTCTAATCTGTTACCCAACTCCCTTTCTAACTAAAGAAAATAGAATTTGTATATAATTTGTACAACCTCGATGTTTTTTGCGCACGGTGTAACAAGTATTTGAGTGAAAAATTGTAAATTGTTTATACGCTATGGAATAATATTATACGTAGACTACAATATAAGGGATCTATTGTATCGTATTATTAGTACTCACCTAGCTTGAATCTTGGCAATATGTTCCGAAAATATCGCGGGAGAATCAAATTTTGTAAGAAAATGAAAAGATATTTACTACACACTTTAAGCTTAGGAATTTATTGTGTTAGAATTATGAAATTTTGACATAATGCTTTAAAACATCGTATAATACAATGTAGTATAATTGTGATTCGGTAATTATTAGTTTGTTTGGAGTAATCCCTACCGTACGCCCATAGAAATCAAGAAATGTAACGCGATATGAGCGAGGCGCCATTACGCGACTTAGTTATTCCGTTGAGACCGGTTGCCTATTGGGTGATCTTCAAGCGCCGCCCGCCCATTGGGCGTCTCGCCTTGGCCAATACACGCCGGCAACGAATTTTCCATTGCGCCCTTTTAATAGGTGTGGCGAGGAGAGATGTTCTTAGAAATACAAAATATCAACCTTAGCCTATTATAATCACTGTAAACATTAGAATATAAAAAATTCCAAGATGTTTAAATACACTATACACGATCAAGTAAAACACAGACCCTGTCACCATTTCCGCTGAATTTTCACAGATCCAAAATTAGCCCACCGAGTTAAACTCAACACGTACCACATATCCATTATCAATATGACAGTATTTCCCCATCTTTATTTTAACAAAAATTTGTTTTTATTTTTAGAATATCAAATATTGTAACATTTTGTGTTTCTAAAAGAAGGGGTAGGTAATTCTTCCTAAACGAATGGACTTCGTTGTAAATTCTTTTCCAGTAGTTCGAAAATAGTTCGAAACTGTTTGAAAGATATTTTTAAATAATGATGCATCCACCCTGCATATAGGTTGTCTTATGTGCAATAAAATTTTTTGGGGGGATGGATGACGAAATATTACCTAAAATAGTCATTAAAACATATGCAAACAGTGGAATCTGGGCGGAGACCCATTAACAAACTCTGCCTGCCTCTCCAGTCGTGATGTAACGTTATGCGAAACTAAAATTCTGTAATTATGCATTCTACCGGGGTTTATCCTATTTTATGGATCCCAAAAATATTGCACGGTGAATAAATCATTAGTTTTATGTACAGGTGGAACATATAATTATATAGAGTGGAATGTAAATAAAATTATAGGTATTGTAACGCGCATTTATAGAATGTAAGATGTGTAGGGGTGAGATGGGAGGGAGACACATTTATCCATACCCTGTAACAAGTCGCTAAATTCCTCAACTTCCCGCGATACCATGTGACATGTTGCTAAACTCCGTAACATCCCATCATACCCTGTAACATGTCGCTAAATTCCTCAACTTCTCGCGATACCATGTAACATGTTGCTGAACTCCGTAACATCCCATCATACCCTGTAACATGTCGCTAAATTCCTCAACTTCCCGCGATACTAGGTAACATGTTGCTGAACTCCGTAACATCCCATCATACCCTGTAACATGTCGCTACATTCCACAACTTCTCGCGATACTATGTAACGTGTTGCTGAACTCCGTAACATCCCATCATACCCTGTAACATGTCGCTAAATTCCACAAGTTCTCGCGATACTATGTAACATGTTGCTAAACTCCGTAACATCCCACCATACCCTGTAACATGTCGCTAAATTCCTCAACTTCCCGCGATACTATGTAACATGGTGCTGAAGTCCGTAACATCTCACCATACCCTGTAACATGTCGCTACATTCCACAACTTCTCGCGATACTATGTAACATGTTGCTAAACTCCGTAACCTCCCACCATACCCTGTAACATGTCGCTACACTCTGTAAGATCTCACCATACCCTGTAACATGTCGCTACACTCTGTGAGACCTCGTCATACCCTGTAAGTTGTCGCTATATTCCATACCATATCGCCATACCGTGGTATTCCGTCATACTCCGTAATGTTTCGCCATAATCATGCGCAGTCTGACTTTAAACAGCAGGGGAAAAATGAACAGAAAAACCCTACACCGCTAAAATGTTTCGGTCAATATATTGGTGTTAAATACCTAAATGCACAGGAGAAAGCTTTACCCTGCAGCTCAGTGGGTAGAGCACCAGACCTGGAGCTCGCGGGTTCGAAAGGGCTATTTCCTGTGCATTTCTCTCCATCCATTCAAAGAACCACATTGGCAACGCCTATCAACAGCACGACTTTAAATAGTTGATTTTGTAGGCAATATTATATTGGTTATATTGCAGGTACATTAATGAATTATTATTAGCGTCAGCGAAGTGACAAACATCACTAACTAGAACATCAAGAATCGCCGAAGTTGTTTACGAATAAATACCAAGTGACCCAAACAATAATACCGTTTTATTAATCACCCACCCGTCGATAACGCCGCCTCGGGGGTGGGTATTTTTTTACATCCACTTAATGGCGATGCGAGGCATAAAAATTAGCCCGCTTGCCGATTACCGCACGCGCCTCTCGCAATAAATTCTATTTAAACCCCACGCACGTGCGTTGTCACGGCAACGACGGAGTGGCTTGCGCTAAGTCACGTGTTCACGTCAGCTCTTTCGTCGTCAGGAATGGCAGGAACATTCTAATAACCCGTATGTATTATAACTTTCCAAATGAAAAAGTAGTTACTTTAAGAAATAGCCAAAATTTGAAGGTATATGGGTAGCTATTTGCAAAATGTATTTATATTCTTTTATTTTTTTAGACATCGGCAACGGCAAATCTTTCAGCAGGACGCGTTGAATACAAACACGAAATTTGGGAACGAACGAGACCCATCTTTCCGATTTTCCACGAACCACATAGCCAGTGTCGGGTTGGGGCGTTTTTTGACCATTGGCGGTCTATCTGTATAGATGTCTGCAACTGCAGGACGGCTGGCTAACTTAGTCACCGATAAGTCGATTTTTCACTGTTTCAGTAGCACCGCCTCATCCAGTCGAATCTTAAGTAGAAGTTTCGGGAGAAAAGTTGCATCACGAGTGCGATTTCATTGTTCTGTTGATTGCTACGAAATATTAGTTGTGCCGTGCTGTTAATGAAATCCGTTGTAATCCTCTCCCAGCTCCCACCATGTTCTCTGACTACACTCCCCCACCCCCTATCACCTGGAGCCGATTTCAAGCCCGACTGATGATGCTCAGGTTGACACTCCGTTTAACAGCATATTCTCCCTCGCCCTATCTTCCTCCCTCCTCTCTCTCTTCCCCTACATCTCTTTCTCGAATTTTCAGCAGTATATATAGTAGTCAACAATGACAAAAATTTCACAGTAATTATCATCATAAGATTATGATTATTCTAAAACTTTCTTATTTCAGAACTATTACTTTATTATTTTATTATACATTCACATTTATGTAGAACCATTCCCGACCCACAAATATTGCATCGGACAGTGCTGATGGATTTTTGTCGAATCAAACTAACATCCGGTTGCGGATGTAGTGCGGATTTTTTTCCTTGTCTAAACCAGAGAGGGATTTCGCTATACACTGGACTTGTATGTGGAAGTCTAGACTTTCAATAAATACGCACATATTGTGAGTCCATGTCGAAATAGTCATGCACGCACCAGCAAGTATTGTTCTAACTGTAAACAAGACATGCAATAGAACAGGCCACTATATCGGCTTTTCGGGTAGCATCAATATCCGGCTGCAAAATACTCGCTCTTCTCGAGGGGATATTGTACCGTGTGTCTGATATAACAGCCAGCCGCGGGGAATCGCCACTAAGCAGCATGGCGTCCATATTGTCCGTCGCAAATCATGCAACAAACCCCAAAGTTCTTGTATGGAGGCAATTTTTCTCCTTTCGCGCTCTTTGACGTAAGGATGTTTGTTGTTCGCGCGGATCGTCTTCCGATTCGTTTGCTTAGCCGCGCAGAAATTAGCACTCGAAAATCCAACGTAATTGAATATTTTCGCGCAAAAACATCACAGCCCGCCCAGCAAAGTCAGCGACGTTGGTATTGTATTGCAACAGACTGAATACCTAATAACGTCATCTTAGTTGAGAACTTCAGTGCAACAACCGTATGTCGTGACCTCCATTTAGATAAGAGCATAGCGGATTATTGCAAGTGATGGGAATATCTAATAAACTTCGGCTAAATCGAAGAACTTTGAGCAAAAACCTCTTATGTTCTTTAATTGACTTTCCTCTTCGATATGTTGTTGTTTTACAGAGGTATCTAATAAACGACGCCGTGCGTGGCCGCAAGGCGCTCGGAAACCGCGATAAAGCGCGGGATACTTGGGCGCTTGGCACTTTGAAGAGACACCTGCTGTGCTGGGGGACACGCGCCCAGAGGATGACCCAAGTTCACGATTATTTCTGGAGCAGTTTGGTCCTAATTAAACATCGACGGACGCGATTCCAACAAGCTCTATAAACTACATAGAGGTGTTGGTTGTCGCTTTCACCATATCGTAAAATAAGGAAAAGTAACCATTTTCAGTTAAATGACTTTAACATTAATTCCAGCCCTCGCAAATCAAGTACACTTCATCAGGTGTAATGCAGTTATAATTCATCTGTCTATTTCTTGGTCAACACCTTTGTTTTCCCCCCATCTTTACCCCTGGTAAAGGGGCATGACTTTGATCTCGCATACTGTCGTTTTCTGTATAGCTTTCACCAAATAGTCGATTTCTTTACTGTTTCTTAGTGGTTACCGTCTTTTTTGGTCGAGTATATATATGTGACACCTATACCCGCTTCTCTGAACCTGCTTAAGTGTACTTGATCTACGAAATGTTGAATCCTAATCTCAATCGACGAAAACGTCTTACCGCTTCCACCACCTGGCCGCGTTTTGGCACTAATCAACAATCAACCGCATTCTCACGTAATCTCCCTGTACATATATTATCATATATTATATATGATATATACATATATTTTTATCACCATGCGGTTAGAGAGCACGTGACACAGGCAGTCAGTTTGTTAACATCCGGAATCAATTCTACGAATGGTCGCAGGTCAGCAAACTGTCAAATGTCAACGCGTGCTTTCGTATTCAATTATACTTCGCCAGTTGTTAATACCTAATGTGTTAATACTTATCGTAGTACATATATAGAATAAGACCTTCAATACAGGTATTTGGCTTATACAGCACCAACATTTCTGCACCAAATCCTCATTCAGCGAAGAACAATTTAACTGCCGCGTTTAAAATGGAGTCATCTTGAAGAGAGAACAGCAGACAAACAATTGAAACTCTGCTGGCGCGCGAACTCAAGATAAGAACAACTTAGTTCCTATTTGAAGGTATTAAATCTCATTTGTGTATTTATCTATTTAACGCTCTTAGAACACTGAAATTTAGCCATCATTATTAGTTATGAATAAAATCGCCATCAAAAGGTTGGTCTTTATATACGCGGCATTATACAGTAATTTAAGACCTTCGATGGATGTGTTAGTCAAAAGTAAGTCCATGTTTCGTCGTTATGTGGTTTTCTGCATTTTAGATGGTTGTAGTAAGCGAAATAGAATTATGGAATACTTGGCCTCGATCCGTCTTTCGCAAAAACTCCAGATCGCGGAAAGCTTGAGTAGAATAGATAAACGAAGACAGCAACAGATCGGCGATCGGGAAGAGCACAAGAGGAAGACCGCAAAACCTCGGTAATAAAGTGGGGACTGGAACACCGTCTCGAGTTTACATCGCGCTCGAGCGATGAAATCGTGGATAACAGCAAACAACTCGTCCGGGGGTTATCTCCCATGTGACACGCTGGATCACATGAAAATTATCTCCCATTCCTCACAAAGTGGCGACACAACTGGCCTAGTGTGTACTGTATATTGCAGATGTGAACCGGTATTATTAAATAGGCTTAAATCTATCTCCCTTGTAAATCGCGTTCGTTTACTCGTCACACCCTTGCACACATACTCTATGACTTATTTTCGTTATTATATGCAGAGTAAGCGTTTCTTCAAGGAACATGCACAACCTAAAGGTATAAATACCGATGAAAGAAAACATAGGAAAACATTTTGAATCAACGGCCACATTCATGATAACAAGCAGCTTTTTATCATTAGTCCTTTGTAAGCGGGGAATATAAATGCGCTCAACAATATGACAAGCTCAATTTAACGTCGTACGTCACGTGACCACAGCGTGACATAATGTATACATTTGAATTTTATTTATTTTAGACACAAACGTACTCCAGAGAAAAGAACTGAACCACTTTTGGAATAAAATAGGCCCATGTTTTTTTCTATTTCTGGTTTAAAATAATAAAAATTACTGACTTTCCACATATGATTTTTGCATTCTTTTATTACAAATTCTTTTATATACTGTTATACTATACAGAAAGGCTATTGCATTGTGTAACATAATACTATAGCAGTGACAACTGATGAGAAATGTTATGTTTTCACGAATGAATAAAAAATATTGAACAGAAATTGAGGTAGATGTTCGCTCTTCAGTTTTTGCAAACGGATTACCTATCTACTGTTGTACAAAGTTGGACAGAGTTACATTTTAGCATGGAGTTAAATCATGAAATCAGCTGAATCGGCCATGAATAATACCGTAATTCATGTTAGAATGGCAAAGATCAAGATGAGAGGTATGGGGTGCCGTGTTAGCCATATCGTATAATACGAAAATTGAAGGAAACAACTTATTGACTAAGATTATGCTTAGCACAAGCTTCCGTGATTGCACCTGATGAAATATACTTGTATACGAAAACCTGTGCTATTCATAATCTTAGTTATAAGGTGTTACCTATACTTTTCGATCAAGATGAAAGCAGTTAGTTGGGTGGTAGGATCACAGAACTCGTAACTGAAAGGTCGACTTCTGCGATGATCTTAAGTAAGTCATTCATCCCCGATTGCTTGAGTAAACCCGTCTCTTAAATGGGTAGACGCTTACTATTATCTTTGACGGGTGATATGCGAGTGCCGAAGGTACTGTATGTGTGCTGAATACCTGCCATAAACGTCCGCTGTGAGTCGCATGCAGGGGCCTTGGCTGACACTTACGGTCCATAAATGTTGTATTTTATCTTTACCCACAGATAAAAGCTATATAATGTAAAACATAAATCTGATCAATTATTATTAAATGTATGCCATACCAACTCAGGCAATACCATAGTTATCAACAAATTGTACACCATGCCAACTCAAGCAATATGATCTTGATAAATATATTGTACACACATCACACCCACTCAAGCAATAAGATCTTAATAAATAATTTGTACGCCAGACTAACCCAAGCAATATGATTTTACTAAATAAAATGTGCGCCATACTCAACTCACGCAAGTATCTTAAAAGGCTGCAGAAATTTTACTGATTTTTTATTATATATTTTCTAAAAAATGACTTCTTATCGGGTGGCATACCAAAGGCCATGATGCAGTGTTAATGATTTGTTCTATGTACAATACACCAACAGTAGACAGTTACAAGTATGAAAAAGTGTAGTTCAGTAATTGATTTACAGGTGGACATTTGGCAAACAATGTATGGAAGCTTAGAAAAATGTAATAGAAAACATTTCACACAATATTCGGTTAAACAAATTTCTAAAGGTAAACTCAACTAATGATGCTCTGATGCCATTAGTATGAGTACAATAATTACATGACAGATCGAGTACATAATTTACTGATAATCAGGGAGTATTTTTGGAATGGTAGATAGAGGATAAAACATTTCCAATCTATTAATTTCACCCTCACCACAACGAACATAAAAACATGGACAACAAATCAAAAATAGTAATTACATTCGCAAATAACACAATCAATGCCGTAATAAACAAATATAATCATCTTGGATAACTGAAGATATACTATAAAGATATAACAATGTCATAAAGTGCAAGGAAATACACTTGCAACAACATAATTTTAGTAAACAAAATATGTAAATAAATATTTGTACATCAGAAAAGATATCATTACTTCAACTATATGGAACTTACTCACAACACCACAAATAGAACAATTTAATTAACATTTATAAAGCTTTCTTTTTTTGTGCATCCTGTTATCGCCGAAGATTACAAGTGAAGCTACGAGTTTCCGGACGAGTTCGCCGTTCACTGTTAGGGTGTCGACCAGTTCCCGATATATTATCACCCATGGCTTCATAATCTCTTGGTGTCGTATATTGCCTCCTTAATGCAGCCAACTCCTCGGCTTTAGTACTGGCATATTGGTGATACATCATTTTCACTCCCGTCACAACAGACAACCGCAATCGCAACGTATATCGAAAGGAGTTCTTTTTATGCTTCAAAGTTCGTTTATACCGCACTTCTAGGTCCCTTATTTTTTGATCTAACAGAACGATTTGTTGGCACGCTTTTTCGAATTTGTTTTGAGCTTCGACTATTTTTTCAACCAAATGCGTCTGTTCCATGCTAAATTGTCATTGAGAAAATGACAGTTGCGTTTTTATCCCGCGCCGAAAATAAAGACATATATTCGCCATGCAAATACGATTATCAACTCATTTTCTAACTATTCATGTACCATGATAAATAAAAAATCTTCCCTGATCCACAGGGCACCAAAATGACCATCACAGCCTGCAGAAATGGAAGCCTCTCTGTAAATAGGGAAGTCGAGCTTCTCCGACGACCCGGAAGTAAAACTACCACTCTATATACGTTTATCGATACGAACCTAAATGAACTACAACTATCTGTCGTTTGGGATGTCCACTTACATACTGACAGATATGTATGTGGAAAGTAGCCGTATTAGTCTTATAAGGCAAGAAAAAATTCAAGGGTAACTAACACCTTTTGACAGATAACATCACTGATAGATAACATCAAAATAGCAGCCAATCACAGAATATTGAAGAAATATTTGGAATTATGCATTAAAAGTAGATTTTTCAAAATGTATATATTCGTTACTATAACAGATGATAACCACTCCACATATAGTCGTAACCTACATGTAAAGATATAATCACGTAATCTTCATATGATTATATGTGGATATATATGAAATAAAATTTTCTATGGACAAGTCGAAAGTTGTATACGCAAAATCGTATGAACAAATATATTCGTTATAATGTCCCCGAAATATTTCTTGAAGGGCAGCCGTTACAGTATTAAATAAGTGTGTAGTTATAAGTCATAACATGAGTGATAATCATGACGTGAAAGAGAATTACGCTCTTTGTTTATAGGTGCGAACGTGATTTGTGCAGAAACTTTGCAATTGTTCGGATGTAGTGTAAACAAAATTGTTCAAAAGTTTTTAATTTTTTCACTACATTTTATTGCGCACTATATTATGATTTGCCACGTAAGTGTAATGCAATGTACAAAATGATTTCAGATGATATGAATATAAATCTTATGCAAATCTTAGACCTATCGTTTAATATAATCGTCATTTTATCGCTAGCTGGATTTTAGGATTGTACACGTGTTTGGATATCCTTTCAGTAAGTGACGTTATTAAATTCTCAGTATAAAGAAAATGAAAGTAAAAATATAACTATAGAATTTGAAATCGAAACTGATAGTAGACTGTTTAGACATCTCTGTTTAGATCTATTCTCTAAACGCTGATCAAGCTCAAAAGGTGATGCGTCATACTTGGAACCACAGTCGGCAGTAATCGACTAGGCTCTAGTATAAAAGTGCTGTGTCATATATTTACTGTCAAACTCTTAGGCTTTGGTGCGTGAAAATCATGGAGAACCCCGGACATTCTACCTGGATAGAAACGGCAGAATCAGTTTTAATACACAGCGGTAATATTGTGAATTGGAACCAGTTAAAACGGAAAGTTACTCAAACACCAACTGAGGAGGTAGACTACAGTACAATACTAGAACATATGATGATATTAAGTTATCGCTATTATTTCTCTTAACAGGAAAGTAATGCGCATTAAAACCTATACCTCTGATGGGTCCAGCTATTCCATGGAATCACATTGCCTACTCCCATTAGCATTTCTCTGAAGAGTTAATGTACTTATCGTTTTAGCTAGTTTTAACTAGTTTATTATGCCAGTTTAAGTTTAGTTATCAATACAAGTGGGACAATTTGCATGATGCAACTTTTGTCTAATGGCAGAGAAATACACTCTATGATCAAGAAAATCGTGTCGATTTTAGTGGAAGGTACCTACTACCAAATATCAATTAGAAATGCGGTGCTATAATTTTTTATCAGGACCTGATGTGCTTCCCAGATTTATTTTTGGGAGCTTAGAATCTTTATAATTAAGTTGTGACAAATAACAGTATTAAGAGTTAAGAGCTGTAGTAGAGTTATGGTATCTATCTATAAACTTAGAAAGATATTAATCATATGAATAGTCTAACTGTATTCAAAAGTTCAATGCTTAATTAGAGAAGTTAAAATTTTGTTTGTTTTTAATGGAAATTGTGATTGGGTTATGTGTCTCCTATCCACCAAGTTTTTTTTGTATCCCTCTTCTGTTATTCATAAACTATGCTAAGGCTCCTTACTGTTAATACAACCTACTACCTCTAGTTATATTGACTCATAGATAAAAAATTACAGATGAAATTATTTTTTGTTTCAGTTGGAAGAATGCTTGCGAGAAACGATAAAAGACTGCAGGCGATCTGGAGACTGCGCAGAGAGATTACATGTATATTTTGGTTAAATTCTCATATGCTTGTATACAAAATAGTACAAAATTATACTACATTATTTCGATTATATTCACCATTGCAAATTTACTCTAATGTGTGTGAATGACCTAAACTTGTGGAGAAGATATAGACTGTATACATCTCATTTATATCTTCTCAATTTCCAATAAGAATTGTAGTTTAACTTCACTTTATCTTGCTCACACCAAATGAGCTAAATTTTTAATGATGCTAAGATCAAGTTTGCACTCCGACATGATCCAAAAATTGTTACAATAAAAAATATTATGTAGCAATCCTAATTTACTAATTGCTGTAAATTCCATGTATTATAGTACAAGAAGAATTTGGCATGCATCCACTCTCAGTTTGCAGACAAGATAGATCAAACTGAGAGAGATGAGCTTAAACTCACTGGTATGTTATCACCCTCCACACCTCTAAACCCCCCCCCCCCACCTCCGCACTCTCACCACTACCAATTGTATTGCTATTGCTATATGATGCTGTCTAGTAGTGTATAGTAAAACAGAGCTCAAAGCAGGTCAACACGAGAGACCATATCCTGACTGCTCTATCATAAAAAATATATTAGCTTGACCCGGTAGTCTTTATCGATGGAACTTACTTGTATGTCATTAAAGTAATTGTGTCATTCATAATATAAATGTTGAACACTGGAAGCAACTTGACTGTAAAAAATATCATCGCCAACTAACTTTCAGAACATCATTTTTCGTTATGTTAATTAAGATTTTGTATACTGCGCTGTCTCATCATTTGTATACCAAAACTCATTAGCAAGCTAGAATACTGATATATATTGTAATTGATATAATCCTTTTAAAAAGTATTAATTTCTAGTGGTCATCATATTGAGATGGTCCCAGAGTATATGCTTTTTTTCAATTAAAATCAGGATTTTTTTCATTTTTTTACTGTGGAAATTGAAATCAGGCCATATTTATCATTACAATTTGGATATATCTACGTTTTTACAGTGACAATCGGGATCTAACATCTATCCAAAGTGAAAAAATAGCATTCACTGTTTCTACAGTGAAACGTATGATTTATATGTTTTAGAGTTAAAAATGTGATATATATATATATATATATATATATTTGTCATTTGCTCATTATTTTGCAATTGTTTTCATTATCTGTATTTTTACAGTGAAGATAAGCATGTGTGACTTTTGTGAAGCCGAGAAGGTAGCTGATGCCATAAAACCAGGTGACCTAGAATAACCCACAATATTGTTAAGATGTTTATTATCGAGTGCTTCTAAAACTTTATTAGATGATCAATAACAAAAATAGTTTTTATTATATGATACCTTATTTCACAGAATAATATACACATACATGTAGTATTTTTTTATATTGGAATATAACCATATATACACACGCATGCACACATACATTAGATATATATATCAGGGGTCAGCAACCCCCGGACCATGTGCGGCCCGATCATTGAAATTATTTGGCCCGCGTCGTATTTTATAAATTTCTTAGAAATATTAACAAAACTACGGCCCGATTACAGTGAGTCGGAGTCAAACCTCAAACTCACACGATGTCCAGCACGAACATCTTAAAATTGAAACTAACCGATCGCGTACTTTCGATTTTACCGCTTTTCTTGTATTTATTTGGATAAATAGTCGTACCGTGTCATAAGAGTTGTGTCCCATCAAATGCCAATATGGCGACGTCCAGTAGCAGGAAACGTAAAGTTGACTGCGAAAACCGTGCATTCAAAAATGAATGGACCGAGGAATATTTTTTGTAGAACACAGGGGTTCACCGATGTGTCTTTTGTGCAACGAACTAGTTGCAGTTAACAAAGAGTATAACATCAGGCGTCATTACGCAAAGCATAAAGACAATTCGGCGGTAAAAATGACAGAAAACGTTCGAACATACAAAATAAAATTACGGCCCTTAAAAAGTTTCTGTGCTATTTTTGTAGCAAATATTTATAATAATGACTAACTTTTTTTCGCGAGGGGAATTTAGAAGAGTAACAATCTTTTTATATTTATTCACAAATCTGCCTTTTTTATAATAAACGCCACGCGTTAACATAATTTTAACTGGTGCGGGATATTGCAGACGACAAGTTGTTCATCCCATCGGTGGTATACAATTTTTTTCTGTGCATTTGACTTAATAATTTATTGTTGACTTTATAATTTATACAGAACCACTATGGCTACCACCTCTTGATGCATACGAACAGTATTGATTTTTTAAAATATATTCACTAACAACAAGACACAATGCGCATTTAAAATAACTTTTAATTTGTGCTAAATCTGTGTATTTACCTGTCTTACCATTATAATTATGGCACTGCTTATGATGTCAGATTTGGTTTCTTTCATTTTAGGTCTTCAGGAAATCAGCAGCAATTATTCAAGAAGAGCCATAGTTTTTTGAATTTGCAATGTTGTTTTTCAGCAGCTTTTTTATTTGCAGGTATGAACAGCACGATGGCTGATTTGGCCTGAAACTGTTATGATGTTTATGTTTTTATTGTTCTGATGTTATGTTCCATTTTGCTTTGTTTGTGCATGCAAGGATATTATTTTGCTTGATTCACTCAATTTTACTGTACTAATACCAATATGAAACTGCATGACTGTATTTTTCAGAATATCAAACCCAATATATTCCGGACTTTAGTATAGGACAATAAATCCAAGTGTACTAAAAATATGCCTAAAACAGTCGTTATCAAAACTTCAGAAATTTGCAAGGCTTGGCCCCTTCGGTTCGAAATTTTTTAACCTGGCCCACCTAACAAAAAGGTTGCCTACCCCGGCTTAGTTAATCAATGAGGTGTTATCGTCACTGTTTGTTTTTTATCATGATAATGCTGATTATGATGATGGCGATGATGATGACGATAATGATGCAAGTGGTTACGTAGTTTACAAAATACGTTCAACAGTGCACTACAGTGACCCATTATTCACACAGTGAGTTCAGAAATGAGCCAAGCTGGCGTGAACCACTTATAAAGAAGTTGATTTAAGACCTGCTCAGTCTAGATCCTTCCAATAATCTAAACATGGTTCTTTATTCGTCAATTTAAGTACGTCGGAATTACAGAATTCTCTAGAAGTTTCAACTGCTCACATTTACATATATTTACACGGCTAGATTCGGCGATGCATCGTCTATTCAAGTCATATTTTAATTTGTCTAACCACGTAAATATCATTTTAGTCGAATAGTACGTTTTGGACGGATATTCGTTATAACTCTTCTATATAAAACTCTTTACAATCCTTTCTTAGTGTACAATAATATATCAAGTTGTTAATTGATACGCTGAAGCGTTATTTTTATTGCAATGACTATTAAACACGGAATTATATTAGATAATATCAGCTTTCGTAAATGAAAACGCTGTCATTACAAACGCCTAGAAAATCACGGTAAAAGTTACGAAAAAAGAAAAGGCTGTAATGAAAGAAGGAAAGGCGGACCATAAATTACTGACTCAGAAGACTTAGAAAACTACAATTACAGCAGCACCAGAGTTTGAAATTCTCAACATCCACAATGAAATGTGGAATGACTACAGCAGTCTCGAGACACTGCAAAGCTGATAATATACTAGAAAGCTGACAAGCACATCGTTTCCTAACAAGTCTGTTGTGAGGAATGCACATTCTGAAAACATTGAACAGGAAATAATAAGGATATTAACGACTTTAACAAAAGAAATCTTTATATTCATGGATATACAGATCAGCAGTGCCACGCGCGTAATGAGAGAACAACACAATGTGTGGTCGGATCTTAGCAAAAAATCAGGTGATTTCACCAAACAATTTGAAAATAGAAGTCGGTCCGAGGCGTTAAAATGTGATTTCTCCACAATTACAAATCCATTGGGCAATGCGCTAAACAACATTCATTTGCTGAGTGAACAATGAAGCGGTACAAAAATCTATATTTCGCCTATTTCGCCAAATGCCCGACACTAGCAACTTCGCACAATGTTTAAAAAAAGCACAGGACACTGAAGACGTTGCAACTGCTGTCAAGAAGACCATCCACGAACAGACCTCAGAAATAAAGAAAATTACAGAATTACGTGAAATAATTATCTGCCACCAACTTCAAAGGCGAAGTTGGTCAAAATGAACCAGATGTAAATATACAACAGATGTGCTACATATGTAGAGGACAGGACCAGCAAGCACCAGGTTGACGAATGTAAAGTGCGATGTGTTTAAATCGTGAAGTATAAGTGGTGAGATCAACAAAATCTCAAGTCGAGTCTCAATGTCTCAAGTCGAGGTGCGGAAGATTATACCAAGAGTTTCTAGATATCTTTAAAGACGAATGTCTTTAATGACAAAACGGTTGTCTCAAGCGCATTCACCTTGCAATAAAGTTTTGCGAAACCATAAATCCATCAATCCGAAAACGATCACGGGACCAATTGTAATTACGGAGGAGTCCAATAAGGATACGAAGACGGCATACAAAATGCATTTGTGAAGCTGTAAAATTTAAGAAGTATCGTAGACCAGTCGTGGCTCCAGGGAAACCCGCTTATGGAAATCAGAAACTAAACTACGAGTTTATGATGCTTGATTCTGTACGATTAAGGAACAAATCGAGATCCACCGACATCCCATGCCGCAACCAAAAGACTATATATACGAAAACTGAGCGGAGGTTTAAACTTCACCAGAATTGACCTAGCCAATGCCTGTGAATGACGGAATATCTGTCCAGAGCCAGAAGAAATAATAAGAACTTCGCATTAAGAAAGCGTATTATTACATAAAAGAATCCCCTTTGGCACCAAATCTTCCTCGGGGGGGGGGGGGGTTCTGAGAAATAATGGACATTCAGACGGAAGATCTGCCGAGAGTTGCCGACTACTTCCACCACGTGCTCGCCAATGATAAAACTGTATACGAACACGTGGACAATTAAAGTCGTCTACTACAAGACTTAAAAAAATCTTCGATCAACTCGAAAATTCAAGTTTGCCAAAGAAAATTTCGAACACCTCGGTGTCGTTATGTCAAAAGACGGAATCACGAATGGCAAGAAATCAGAAGCCGTCTTACAGAACTCATCCGTCTGTTCCCGGACGACAGTGAAAGAGAAAATGTCAGCGTGTCCAAGACACTGAGGTTCAAGTGAAGTACAAGCAGATCCAGAGAAAGGCTCTGGCAATTATCTTCTAGTTGAAACGTTCTACAAGTGCCTGCACGTAGGAGACTTCATCCTAGTGGGGATCACAAACCACTGGTAACGACATTCTTACTAAGTAAATCCAGTCACAGAGGCCAACCGAGATCTTGCGAGATGGGCTCTACCTCTAGACACTTCGACTACGCAACTGAATACGGAAAGACAAAGGAACACGGTGACGCTGATACAGTAAGTCTTCTTCCATGTGGCTCCGATGTCGATTTCGATGAGAAAGGAAATTCCGAAGTAGACATGATCTGCGCAATTCAAAGCATTACCTTAAGCAAATGCCGATACCTCCAAAAAGGTATCTGCTGAGGACCCGACAAGGTCAACCGTACTACTCTACGTGCCCGACGGTTGGCCAGAAAAAACCTCGGTGGGAAAAATGCTGAGATCTCTACAGAAGAATTCCGATCGATTCGAAGGATTTGTTATGAAATGAAATTTTGTTGATTTTTAGTACCCTTCAAACACAAAACTTTGAAGTGTCAATGACACTTTAACCACCTGCAATGGGTGCCTATTCTACGGCTCTCGAGTTGTGCCAATTGCACTAAATCTCCTTTGCCACGGGTACATTGGAACGGAGAAATAAAGCACGTAGGAAGAACTCCAGTCTATTGGACAAAAACTGACAAAGAATTGTTCAGCAGAAAATGACATTGCAAGGCTTGTGCTGGTAATCGATGTGCTAAAGGCCATTACATCCAGGGATGTTACCGAAGAATGAAATTGTACATGTCTGTCATCCCGTCCATTTCATGGGAACAAATTTGATCGTTATGGTGTACGCGTATTCTAAATTCACATTCATACACCGACGCAGGGAAGGTCTATCAAGACTACTATCGAACTGCTTGACCTTGACATCTCAGTTGTCCTTACGTGGCGGTCATGGACAACTTTACTACATTCATATTTAAGAATATTAATATGATTTCATACATTATGTGAGAAAAAAAGGGCGCGTATCTAACGGGTGCACGGTATCATCCAGCTACCAATGGTGCTACCCTGTTTACCACTGATGCTGCCAAGCGACTAGTACAGCCAAGCAGTCACATCTACCACCACGCCAAGCTATGACGGAATCCGTGATGCAATACCGTCGAAAGCCGAATATCAGCGGATTTTCTTCTAATGAGCGCCTCACGAATCGCCATATGCCGACAAAAAGCGTTATCCTGGTACTATCGGCAATCAAACAACCACAGACACATAAATCCATGATGTCAAACTGAATAAAATCGCCGCAGGTCGCAACCAAATCTGCAAGTTGGTGACAAAGTATACACTTATCCCTCCGGAGCAGCAAAGAGTCGCCACAAGAAGTAAGTGGATTCCCTTCATATTAAAAAGAAACGTGGTCACTAAAATACTAATGAAAACTTACACAAGAGCACGAACAAAAAATGTTACGAGGAGTGGGTGAAACGAATGTACGACGTCCACTAAAATAATGACGTAGAACCAGTTGAAGCACCCAGTTCCAAAGTGCCGCTGAAAACGTTGATCGGAGAAATAGACAATCATAAGTGACTATTAAAAAGTCAACTAAAATGCACCTTTTCAGATATATACCATGAGTGCCAGTGGAAAAGCACCCCGCTGGAAAGGAGCAACTACACCACTCTACGAACATTAACCAGATCAAATAGATCAGGTTAACAGACTTCAACTTGTTCATATTATCTCGTCTCTCGTTTTAAAGAGGGCGAAACTGTTATGTTTTGCAAGTGCTTACGGACTTATGTTTTTTTACAAGATACGTTTGAACGCGCAATAGAGTTCCTAAAATGATCCAGCCGGTGCAAACCAGATATAACCAAGCTAGGTATAGATTCGTATCGTCTAGAACTTTCTATGAATATTAACATGGTTTTTCATACGTCTTTTAATGTAGCGTGGTATTACATTTTCTATAAGTTTCAACTGCTTTTACTTTTCCTTTCGCGCATGAAACGTGTATTTAACGTATATTGAAGTTTAATGTAGAGTGAACGGGTGGATATCGTGTAGTTTCGATGATCATTATTTGTGAGTGTTCTAGACAGAATTCTTAATTAATAAGCTAAAATTTTAATTCTTCGCAATCATTCTTATAGACGAAAAGAGTTGAGTCGATACAATTTACTTTATGAATGACGATCATGATGACACTGACGATTATGACGATGACGAGGATGGCGATGAAAAGAAGAATGATTCTGACAAAACTTGATAATATGATACATATAAAAACTTCACTAACAAATTAAACATTGATTGTAGACAAAAAAATGATCTGATAAAAATGCGTAAGGGTTATAGTACCTTCAACTCCTTTCAAAAACATAAAATCTATTATTGAGAATAATTCAGCCATTGTATTTGTACGTCTAATGTCGAAGTCATCTAAAAATTCGTCCACCTCATACTAAAATTCAGGATGGTGTTGATGAAATTTAATACTTCCTTGATACTATGAAATGTAAAATACTATTTATATGCGATAACTTCAACTCTCGTTTCCTAAAATATGACCCTCAAGGTTGGGCGAGTAACTTTGTTAAATCAATATATTGGAAAGTCTTGTGCCACCAATCCGTGATAACGTACAGCGTCACTGGTGCAGTTGCTAAATCTCTGCCTTCCATACAAGGGGTCGCGAGTTCGAAGCAGCACAAATCAATTATTTTTCTCGCACATTTCACAATATGACATGAACAAAATTCTCATGCTTTAATATTAAGAAAGACTTGTACAATGGGTGATTATAACAATACAACAAGGCAATATTGTACGTGCGAGTAACATTTAATCATTAAGTAGCACTAAAACCTAGCTTTTTTATTTCCCTTTAAGCCCTATTATAAGTTCAATGTATACCATGTATACGATTACGTAGATACGTTCACTATAGTAAAGATGAAATTACACGTGTATCTGTTTATGTATTATTCATTCATGATGTGAATGTGTTCTATAATTTGTAAACAGTGCGTTTACTACTGAACAGCATACGCGATTTGTTATTGGGTGGGGCGTCGTCTTTCGGGGACGAGTTGAGTGTATGAGTACTTACTTTCCCCGACTTCGGTTATGTGGAGAGAAGTTCCTCTGATATAATTTCAGTTGTCTCTTTGTGTCGTCGTCCCAATCATCTCGATACCGTTTTGCGGCAGATTTTCCGGATCTCCTTAGAAATTCCCTCAGTACAATCTCTGCTTCATTTGACTGGAACAGACAAAATTAGGCAAACTAAAATACTCCTCTAACTACATTCATCTGAGCATACGGAGTTCTTATTTCGTTATGGTCTGTAAATTTCCAGCCGCATAAAACTACAAAAATTAATGCCTTGCCTCATGGTGGCGCTCGAAGCCACGAAGTCTAAATCGCCATTGAAATGTTGGTTTGCAGTGTCTATGATCTGAACGTAAAGTTAAAGGCAGTGGCCATAATGGATTGATGAATAACATGAAAAAAGGCACAGAAAAACCCGGACTCTAGTGAGGCCCGAACCTACGACCTTTAGAGAATAAGTAACGGGCTCGGGAAAAATTCCCATGTTTCGGAACTCGGCAACTCAGCCACTTACTTTACATAGTCAATCATTGCTTGTTACAGATATATGTGCGTGTATATGGGTGGCTTGATACAGTCTGCCATATAGAAATGTGTTACCAAGATGGCGTTTAGAAATGCGCAGGAGAAGTAAAGTTTCGATTTGTAGCTCAGATGGTAGACCACCAATCCTTCGTTGGGACCAACACTCACGAACTCGGAATTAATTTTTCCACTGTTTCATTGCTAATACCATATACAGTTAACAAGTCGGGAATATTCTCCGCAGTTACGGCGGTGGTAAAGCATGTCGGTTTACAAATATGGTAAGAAATACTTAAGTCCACAAGGTTAATTTTCTAGAAATTTTGAAACTGCAATTTCGAAAGGCTGCTTACCAATTTGGTGTTATGGTCTGTGATGTTGGTTTCGGAATTCCACCGCGCGTGCATTAACGTGGAATAATATTTTTGCGCTTGTTTATCGGTCATTCTTAACCACGCCTTGACACCATCTAAAACATGCATATTAAATATTAGAACGTCAACAAATATTTGAGTCGTATCGACAGCCGTGGTGTAGTGGTTGAAACCTCAGACTTTAATGCGGTTCGAATCGCACAGACGACAGATTTCTCTCACCTTCCACTTCAGTAAACGTATACGATATTTCACATGTATCTAAAGATGTGTCGAGGAGTTAAAGATTTGAAAATTCCTTAATAGTATAAGGCGGCAATATCTTAAGTACGACTGATTTTAGCTACCATCAATGAAGTCGCACTATAACCGTGTTTGCCTTTAATAGCGGACTGTATTCAGAGCTCTTATTAAAGTATATTTAATCTTCTCTAATAATATTGAATTCACGGAACACTGTTACAACCAAAATAATAAAGCGAGTTTTTCATCATGTTCCAATAATATTTAATGGTTGTTCTTTTTGTCTAAAACATCAAAGGTCTGATAAAATCTTAATACCAAAAGCACTTATTGAGTAAAATAATTTATGAATAATAGATACATAACATGCAAATTGAATTTTAAGAACGTCGCTAGAAATCTCATCACCTTGTGTATCCGACATTGCAGTGACTGTTTCGTTTAAGGTTTCTATCAGGACACTCAAATGAAGATCGTTCGCCTTTCTCTCCTCACT
>WURV02048344.1:0-21998 GCA_011762755.2 Epimenia babai | reverse complement strand
AAGAGAGGATGTTTAGGTGCTGTAGATCATCATCATTGTAGTTCTGAGAGGGAGTGCTTTCGGGTATTATACATGTACCGCCCATTTTACTAAATATGCCGACGACCTCAGACTATATTTTACTCCACTATTGCAGTGGTAGTGGTTGAGATACTCGTCCCGGAAGTGGTAATGGTAATGGAAACGCTACTTTTTTGCTAAGTGCGGCGATGACGACGATGACGATAAAAAATAATAATGATGATAACGAGAAGGACAACCGTTACGATAACGTCGATGACGACGGTGACGATGAGCATGATGACGATGACGACGACGGTGACAATAATCATGATCATGATGATGACGTTGATGATGGCGATGGCGACGATGACGACGATGACGGTAACAATTACGAAGATGGCGACGGTAGCAGTGATAACGATAAAAGGTAATTTTGATAGTATTAATCATGATAACGATTATAATAATAATGATGGCAACAATGGTGGTAATAATGATGGTAAAAATGATGGTAACAATGGTGGTAATAATGATGGTAATCATGATGTTAATAATGATGATAATGATGGTAATAATGATGGTAATCATGATGTTAATAATGATGATAATGATGGTGATGGTGGTGGTTATAATAATGCTAATGATAATAGTAATCCATTTTGTTTTTGAAGGCACTCTAGTAGGTCTCTAAAGCGCCTATATACATTTCGTGTGATAACTAATTATATTGTAACACAATAAATCATAGCCCAACACAACCGTTAAAAGAAATGAAATTCTACTTGATTTCTAGTGCCCTTTCAACGCATGGCAGTCGAAGACACTATGCAAATTTATGGTTACTATGACTAAATAGAAATGTATAAGGAATACAAGGAAGACATTTAAAAGTCGCAATCGACACACCATAAATGAGTCTAAAAAAATATACAAAGTAAACGTAAGTTTCGTAGGATGCTTCGTAGTGGAATACCAGACAGAAAAGGAGGACCTAGTACAGAGAATATACTGCCATAAAAAGGACCTTTGAGCTGTTATCACAGAGTTGTTTTAAAACACGGAGAACTGCAGTCGTGATATGGAATTACAATTGTAGTGTATTGTATTGAAATGCACGGTGCCATCGACCGCAGCCGATAAGTCTAGTACAAGAACAATACCCACGTCGCTGTCAATGGGTCACAAGAGGCAGAGTTGTAGATGTAAACGAGTTGTAGATGTAAACGATGTTTTTACTGAATGTGATTTTCTACAGACTGTAATTATGGGATTGCTTTTGTAGGTCGTCGTCCGTCCGCCGTCGTCGTCGGTCGTTCTCTTTATTTTGTTTAAATCTAATTTATATAACGGAACGTTTTGGTATGGCTTTTCATTTATTTGATGTTAATTGTATTTATGTATTTATTGTATTGTGACTCGGTAAATACCTAATAAAATGACAAAAATGACATTTTCAGTAAGTTAATTGCAGGCAATTTCTGTTCAGAAACACGAAAAATAGACATTTCGTACAATCCGTCTTTATTATTACTTAAATTAGATTGGAAAGAGCATCAGCCAAACAAACGCAGTTCGTGAGACGGTTGCTAGGTATGCCAGCCAAGACGTCTGAAATGTAGTAACAATAAGGATACACGCATGGATGGACGGAACAGCGGAGGCGTGATACATACAAGGAACAGTATATATCTCAACATATGTGAAGCACAGCAAATTCGTTTATACACCGTTGAAAAACGTATCCACTTTCGTTTTCAACGATATTAAAACCACGTAAACGTTCATTCAGTTATAAGGGAGATGTTTTATATCCTCGTGTATATCGTATATTTTCTTCTTGAATGGGCTATCCAATAAACTCATAATCTGTTGGAAAAAATCGTAAATGAGGTTAGCCAATGTGGTTCTATAAAGAGATGGAAAGAAATGCACAGAAAAAAACCTATACCTCAGAGTTTTAGGAGTTTCTGTGCATTTCTTTCCATCTATTTATAGAACCACATTGGCTAACCCCATTTACGATTACATTCATACGAAAAACACCGCAAAAATTATCCAATCAATTTATAGTCCATCATCCTGCCTCTAAAAGATATCTGTGTATATCGCTGGCTATGATATACGGACTTGAAACAGCAGTGGTTCCAAAAAACGGTGTTAAATACCTAAATACGCAGGATTGCTCCTGTATCTCAGTTAGTAGAGCACCAGACCCGTTATCTGGATGTCGTGGGTTCGTGTCCCATCAGAGGTATAGGTTTTTCTGTGCACTTCTTTCCATCTGTTGGAAAAAGTCTTTAATGAATATCGTAATAGCCAGAAGCATCTACATATCACGTCACGGAGAAAGAGCAAAAACCTGAGACGTACTCCCGTCTTCATCGTCTACGGTCTTTCGATGCACATTCTCCTGTCACACCACTGAAACAAGATATCGGGGTGTCTTGTAATTGTTTATCTCATATTATTAAATCATCTGCATGTTACGGTTTGAAAATATACTTCAGATTTTTACACTGCATGTTAGTAAATCTAATGTTTCCAAAGACAGAAATGAGGATGGCGAAGAGATAGATATTTTAGTGATTTGAGAAAGGCTAGCCCATAACACATTCATAGGGATGGCCGGGAGAATGAGATTCATCTTGGTGGATGCAACCTTCTGCTAAAGATGGCTATATAACAAATTATAAAGGCAAATGTAGAAAAATACCAGACTGTTATTTCATCCACATTCCACTAATACTATCAGAAGAGTCATGAAACGAATGAGAGGTTTTAGTGCCATATTATGAATAGTAGTATTTATCAGTCGCACTTCCAATATTGTTCTTGAAGAATTCAAGGTATATATTTTCCAGTACATTTTTCTCCAGCTATTCTATACAACCACATTGGCTACCCCAATTGGCACCACGTTGATACAGAATCACCGCACAAAAAAGTGAATCAAGTTGTAGTCCAATATGGTTGTTTTATCTTTGTATCCCTGGCATAATATACGGACTCGAAGTATCAAGGGTTTTCGAATACGATTTTGTATACCTAAGTACAAAGGAAACATGCTTGCCGCCGGATTTGGTTTGGTAGAGCACTAGAGCGGTGGTGTGGAGGTCGTGGGTTCGTGTCCCATCAGAGATATTGTTTTTTTTCTGCGCATTTTATTTCATAGAACCACATCGGCTACCCCCACAAACATAATATTTCTCTTGCCAACTCACGCAAGAAAGTGCGCGCCTCTAACCGTTGTATCGCCGGCGTTAGGCATAATCAAATCACCTTATATTAAAGAAGGCTTTATCCGTGCGTAACTTATTAAGCGTTTTCATTCTGATTATAAATATATATATATATATATATATATATATACGTATACGTACGTATCGCTTATTAAAGAACGGTCCTTTACAGCGTGTGCCTGGCATCGGAATTATTCGGGCTCCGTTATCGCATTGTATTCCGTTTCTGCATATGTATATGGCATTCTGCAATGAAGATAACCTCGTATTTATAATCACCGTCGAGACGGAGCCGATTGGAGGTCTACACAGTATGAAAGTGAAACCGAAAGTACCAAATGTAGCGATCTGTGAAAATATGATCGATGTCGTTAGGTTTGTTAGACTGAAGTATGTTTATACAACGTATCGATATTTTGATGGCTATATTTTACCTGGTTTGGGCTAGCCTTCGAGTTCGTTGCCACCAGACATTGTGCGTCGTAAGTAAATCTCTTCGATGGACGTTTCTTTGTTTGAATTCTCATGTGTGGTAGTCTCTTCAGGCACGGCAAGTCATCGCTAGAATTCCAAAAGATAAATTCCCTAAGTCCTCTAGTAGGCCGTTCAGTTCTTTCTAGACATTCATCTAATAGCCGGAAGAGTCTCTACGAATAGATAAAGGAATGAATAGTCGCACACAACACTAACAACTATTTATTGATCAAGGAGTGTGTAAATCACGAAGTATCAGCTTAATCAATAGTCTTTGTGTATTCGGAAGCGCTCGTATCAATGATTTATTTGTTAGCCTTAGGGTGTGGTACTATTTGATCTTCAATATATATATATATATATATATATATTTCTTTGTATTTTTTTATGCGATATCTTTTGTAGGATCAGGGGATAGTGACGACCACCTCACTGACACCTTGACCGTTACTACGGACGAAATGTATCTAAATGGCACATATATGGGTGTAATACGAAAGGTGACGGTAACACCTTACTGACAAAGATTATGATCAGCACGCCGTGCAAACAATGTAAAAACCCAGTAAACCAGAAACAATGTTTGTTATTCCGTGTGTATCACAAACTCCAGTTATTGCACTTGATGAAGTATACGTGTATACGAAATCTTGTGCTGATAAGAATCTTAGTTAGTCAATAAGGTGTTACCTTTACGTTTCGTATTATACGATATTACTGACAAGGAAACCCGCACCCTTATATACGTGTGTTGGTATATTAACCTACTATACAGGCCGCGACTTAAGACGTGGTCTTTATCTCGTCTGTGAAGTAAAATGTGAAAGAAAAAGATGGGAGATGCCCAATATCGCCCTAAGAAGCACTCCGGTTCGGTTTACCACGAACATTCTTGGAAGATACGAAGCCAAGATAAAAACATATGCTTCTAGCATTCAGCTAATTAGAGATCAGGAAGCCAACCCATTATAGATATGCGGTTGAGAAACTTGCTAAAAAGAATCGTAGAAGAACCGACCAATTGACGGACCAGCCACCTTTCAATTGCTAGCCGAACAGTTCCATTACCCGACTACAAGCGTCGCCTTAGATATTTTGATTGCAAAATACAAAGTAGTTATACTGGGCGGACAGCGGGCTCTAATTCTGCCGTGTCACTGGTTTCTAATACCGAGAGGCTGCCTACGTATCTCGCTCACTCCATGAAACCCATCTGTGATAACTATGTTGAATTCGATGCCCAGAGAGAGACAATACAACACAATTGAGCAAGACTGAAGAAACCCTTGAATGACTACGGTACTTTGCGTGCGAAAACATGTGTAATTCCTATGCTCGCGTTTTTGACTCGTGAGAAAAGTTTTGTAACAGTTGCATGTACACATTCAGTAACGCGGATAGTACGTTCTGAATGCAACTTTCTTCATATATTCGGTATAAGGTGGTTGATATGGAGCGAGTGCACATCTCATCCAAGAGTTAAGCGTCTTATTTCACTGGCAGTTCAGTGATTTCATCCCATTATTAAGGCACATAAATGATACCTACATAATACTCACGGCGTTGTGATATTGCTTATACACTGTCTGAGCCAATTTTTCGTACAGACGCTGTAGAGGTCGGCATTCAGCTCGCTGGACGGTGCTACGTCGTTGGGACTCATTATGTAATTGTCGGACGCAGGGCAGTCGATGGACAAAGCGTGCGGACCACCATCATACCCCACCCCTATGCTATCAAAACAATTTACCATTAACGATGGCGATGATCGTGGGGGTCGTGGTGGTGGTGGTGGGTATAGTGATGGCGGTGATGCTGCCGATGACCATGATGATGAAGTTGACGACTGCGATTGTGTATGGATGAGTATAAATATCAGGCCGATTCGGGATGAATCGTCGTGTAGATCAGATATGGAATCGCGTTAGCGGTTAATTAATCAGGGTGAGAACATTTCTTAGTTTTCTAGTATTATTGAAAAACTTAGCTATCGACTGAATTGTTATATTTTCGAAGGTCATTAAAATTCTCGCGTGAGTCGGACAGGTAGAGGGAGTTCCTTGTTCCGTCATACTTTGGACGACTTGAGTAAGCAATATATTGAGAGAGTACATGGAGAGTTGTACATCTTTATCACGACAGTTAACTATTGTGTAATTTTAATTTAAAATCGACAGTTTAATAGCGGAACAGGGGTCATTCAATCTCCCTTCTTGGGAGGAGGATTGTTCAGCTCGAGGAATGATGAAGGCTCTCAACCCCAGGCTATAGGAATTCTGAAACTGTCGTATTTTGAGTCGTAACCGTTGGCAAAATATTTTGTCCCAGTTGCTTTGAGCGACTTAAACATTAAGAACAGTGAAATTTCTATGTGGCAACACAAATTAAAACATGCTGGGAATTTGGATTGGTTAATGGCTTACTGGCGTCTTGCCCAATGACTTGCGGTTAACCGCGATTTGGCAACCCGCAGAAGTGTCTGCAGAAATGTGTCGGACATTGATTACAATCACCCATCACAGGTTGTTGCCACACAGTCTTTTACTATGATATGGTTCCTCACTTCATTTGTATTGTTAGAACCGCTGTGGGCCGTAGACTCAATATTGTTCGCCCTTATATGACAAACAAGAATATGGCAAGAAATCGGTGTCGAACCCGGTTTGACTTGCACTCACCTTCGGTCTAACATCGAATTGCCAGGGTACCGTCTGATTTCTTTGTCTAGTTTCGAACCAAAACACCTGCTCTGCTTTGGGTATCAGTATTCCAAATAGATACTCGATACACCAGACAAAGTATAAGATAAATTTTCTGTTAGCTCAATACCAGGGATAATTGATATATGATGAGGCCTTAGTTTTTCTGAATTAAACTATTTTATGACCTGGCGAGCCACGTCGCTACGTCTAGTTAGTTAGTTAGCAATAGGCTGATCACCAAGGTAATCGTTGTGTAGGTCATTCATGGCCCTTTGCAATGCTAGCCTATTTGGTTAACACAATCAACGGATTAGTCTCACTTTTCAGGGGTGAATGAAAAATGCCTATAAAAAACCCCGAATCTGGGCAGAAAAATAACCCTCTTCCTTTCAAGCCTGGTTCTCAACGTCTACAGAGACCATCCGTCGAGAATCTGAAACTCAGCTACCTCTGAGAGAAAAAGCCTTAACAGAACCACACTGCAAGAGCTACCCCGACCCCCATGAGTAGAGTGGTTTAAGGCGTTTTCTGCCTCAAAAAGCCATACGTAGTCTACAGTACACTATGCTTACTGCCCCGAATCACTACTTCTAAAATAAACACTGAGGAACCTTGTCATGATGAGTTGCGCCACCGTACGGATTATGCGAATGTTACGGCTGATTTCGATTAACGAATATGAGTTTTGCGTACACAGCGATCCTTGTTTCCCTAAGAAAGTCATTTTGTCGTCACCGCCATCCGCGAGAAGATCAAAACTGTCGAAACGCAATAACGCACCAACATGACTCAAAATCAACTCACATCTATTTGAAATCAAAGAAGACAATCTGGAGTAGTATTTGACGATATTTATACTCGAATAAAAGCCTGTATATAGAAGTAGTTATATGGCATTTGATGCTAACGGCAGGATCTTTCCAATGTTGATCGAAGTGGTCAGTTTTAAATGAATTTTGATGAAAGGATTAGCATTATAGGCACGGGGTGTCTCATATTTGATGTGAAACTTTGGGATGTTTTATAATTCCTTGGTTTTAACCGAGTTGTAAATCTTTCATTTTTACCGTGACCTCTGTTATAAAGTTCCGCTTTAATTACGTTTAAGGTCATTCAATCCCATATTCTTTTTCTGTACATTTGCGCAATCGATAAAGAGCGTGAGGGATAATTAGGTAAGTGCCATCCAATTTTCCCCCATGGCCACTTAAAATACATGGGTGTCGATAATTCAAGAAAATACCCGGTAAAGTATATCGCATGGTCTTCGGTACGCCATCGAGTGCGAATTTTCTTTATGTGATCAAACAATTGCTCAGCGCACACGGTTCGTCTCTGTCCGTCCTTGCTCACGCGGTGTTCTAGGCGTTCAACAGGGTCGTAGCGTTTCTAAAACACAGAGACTGGCGCTCCGAAGTTCTTTTAAATAATGCAGGTATGAGAATCGTTTAATTATGTTAAAAGGGTATGATAATATCTATGACTGCAGCATAACGTGCGCATAGTGTACCCAGTGTAATAAAACTTGGGTAAGATTAATCGCTGAAGTTTTACAATTTTCTCGTATGGTTCGATAATCACGGGAACTGCAAAGACTTACCCGGTTGCAAACAATAAATGACAAGCAGATATACTCACCAAGACATCCGATTCGAGTGATAAGTGGTGAATACGGTCATTTTAATGACATTTCATAGAGAAAATCATTGGAGTGGGTAACAAATATAAATTTCTATTTTGAAGTGACTAAAGCCAAATAGCCAATTCAAATTGTACTAATGTTTCATAGTTTATTCTTTTACATTTTATATACTATCCTGTTTCCCTTTATCCTATTCTTATGATAAAAACACACTTCAAAATTTGGTAGTTACCATATAACAAAAGCGTCTATTAAGTTACGTTGGCGCCAGTGGTGTAGTGGTTAAAAGCGCTGTCTTTCATGCGAGAGGTTGCGTGTTCGAACCAGCATAAACCAGGGATTTTTTCCCGCGCCTCCCACAATAGGAAATGAGCAAGATTTTCGTGCTTGAATATTGAGAAATATTTGTCGTAAAATGATTTATTATAAAAACTATCTGAGAGCAATGTTGGACGTGCGACTGACATTTAATTATAAAGTTGCACCAACACCTCGCCTTTACAAAAAGGCATTTGACAAAATAGCAATTAATTGCATTTTGCAACAGAATTTAGTTACGAGAATTGAGCAAAATTTATTCTCCGGTCTTGGAGACAGCGTATGGCGATAAGATATCACTAATAATGTCGTACGTATTAGAGCCTTACATTTCTCACTTGAATAGGTTTAACCAGTAGAGACAAATGTACACCGTCTCGAAGACTGGCAAAGGTTTCTTCGACCTGAAAGTATACACCATGCATAAGGGATTCCCATGCCTCCTTTTCTAGCAAAGCAATGTATATTGTGGACATTATTGTGTTACCTTGTTTTAGGAATACTAAAAGTGGCTTTGTTTATGAGTTTCGAAACGTATCGCCGACGAATATACCTTCATAAACTTGCATAAACTTAGTAAGTTTAATGAACGGAGTTTTAGATTTACAAATTGCTTAGGACTATATCTAATTTTCACCTGTACTGCGTACGTCTTTTTACCCACTGTAACTGTACGATTTTTTATCATCGCAGTATGACGTAGGGATGTTCCGTTAAACTATTAGGAGGCAACAGCTTACATAATGATCACTCTATCGATAAAACTACTGTATATCGGTATTACTTGCATGAAGGACCCTTGCTATTTAAATCAACATCGAAAGTTTCACTTGTGCCGCCTATATCTGAACGAGGCAAGGCTAGATCAACTTAAACAAAACTTGTTCGTTCATGAGAAAAAGGCTGATTATTATTTTTAGACGAGTTTCATTGACTGGAACGGGAAACAGGTAATTTATCATAACGAATATTATTTAATGTACTTACACAGTACCAGTCAAACGTTTTGGTTTTGGTGCAGAGTGATTTCTGCAGATTTAGGCAATATAAATAATTGAGCTGTATTGGGTATCGGCCTTGGATGGTGTTCGTTAAATGACAGGGATCCGTTGATAATATTTTACTTGTCAAATTTGTTTTCGGGCTACATCTTGTGTATATTTAGAGGTACTAACGTAGACAGCCGAAAATACCGCGACCTGCGTCAAGAAATCATCAACGCCTATCGACTCAGTCGACATCGTTAATCGCTTTTCAAAACTGAAACGAGTGATATTTGCAGTTTGTCGCGGTTGTTATGTGAGAAGAAGGGGTATTTACAAACGACAAATGGAAAGGGAACAAATGGTCGATTAGTATAGTCAAGAAATCCATCCAAATTGGCCATTAATTCATCAAACAGTCATCCAAAGCAGCTAGAAACCAAACCACACCCAATGTTTGGTGCTACACCTGAAATAGCAGAATGCTGCACGACCACGCAGGTTCCTAGTTCAATAAAATCGCAAGGCAGCCGTTCCAGAGGTTCCTATTTACATATATATAATTAGACTTTTCTGAAGTGGGTCCAAAATTCCCTACGCATTTCTGGACACTACGTGGCTTATAACATCCACTTCTCCCGGCGATATAATTACGATATGTTGCATGAAATAGTTATTAGAACAAGATTGTATGTAATTGACTTACTCTAGGGAGGGGGGGGGGTGCAATGATATCGCTCCTATACCTGTAGATTTCCTATTTCTATATAAGCGGGAATTGTGGGAGAAAGCGTTTTTATTATCGTTAATTCTGTGGTCGGAAAATGACAGCCGTTGATGTAACCTCGCCCAGTAAGGCAATTGGAATTTCCGCTCAATCAATGTTATATCCTTGATTATTTTAGATTATTTCAATCGGACCCACACCCGTCGACCAGTGTGGAAAAAGGGCATTTACTAATTGCGAGTATCAGTCAATAAAGACCGAAAATGCAGTTTACAGTGGATGTTTATAGTAGCCATACAGGGCGGTACAATGTATTAGACACGCGCATATAACAAGAACAATATAATGGCTCCATCCATTTTACAGATGGTCCAATCCGGCAGTCGGGTATTAAAGTCCTGCTGAGAAACATCGCAGAACAGTTGACCGATGGAAAGTTTGAGCAGGCGAACTTCCGGTTACGTGTCTAGAGCGCTTACCACTCGACTCGATCAGCATCTCCAATTTCTGCTCGTGTAATATTTTGAGGCATCCATTAATAATATAATATAACTATTATTAAAATATTATAGTAAATAAAACAATAATTATCGTAACAGTAAAACAAAGATTATCATGGTCTCCACTTACAGATCTACGGAATCCTTATCGAAATAAAAAGAACACTTCAAGTATAACATCGGCTGCGTTAACATCTCGGGAGTCCTTCTCCATCGCCGGGCATTAATTTTTGGTGATGCTTAAAAACATGCAATTTTACCGTTAGCTTGCCAACCTTAAACGACGATAAGGGTCATTTGATTTTAGTACCCAAACAGTAAGTTACGCCACACGGGCACGCTTCTCCGTCATGCAGCGAGTAGATGACATTATATGCGTATGCGCGCACGCACGCACGCGCGCGCGCGCACACACACACACATATATATATATATTCATATATATAAAATCAAGCTGATCTCAACATTTTAACTCTTAGACAAAGAGTTATTCACAATAACATACGAAAATTGCGACAGGAAATTAGAAGTAACCGTAGGGTACAGCAGTATTTCAATAAATATAAATGAGGCTCATATGGCTGTCAAAGTTCTTAGAAAATACATTAACGATAATTCACAGAAACCTAATCATCGCATATATAGGATATATAGTAATCTGGGAATATATGTATAGTTTAGTGGTTTGTGTAAATATCATTGTCTATTTATGATAATTTCCTTAATTAATGTCACAATCGACCTTTATGTGATCCAGAGAGACGAACAAGCAGTTCTTGGTTGTTTTACCCAGTTGTATTAACTACCAGTCAATGGTGATCGATAGAAATTCATGGATTTTTGGCGAAAAGAAAAAAATATTTATTCTAATAATCAAATATTAATATGTGTGTGTGTTTGGATGTGTTTATATGTGTGAGTAAGTTTGTGTGTTTATGGGTATGTGAAGAAATCCCATCACGGTCCTAGACAAAGTCGCCTACATGCGTTTCTCTAGCTATTCGAAAGCCACTGCCAAACCTTACGTACCGCCTGTGTCTAGCGATCACATATCACCGGTGTCTAGCGATCACGTATCGCCGGTGTTTAGCGACCACGTATCGCCGGTGTCTAGCGTCACGTATCGCCGGTGTCTAGCCATCACGTATCGCCGGTGTCTAGCGACCACATATCGCCGGTGTCTCGCGACTACATATCGCCGGTGTCTAGCGATGTCCGCCCATTTTCATAAGCACAAACGATGCCCATTGTATTTTCATGCTGATGTAGGATGTATGTTATGAACATCTGACGCATTAATGACGTCTCCGTCATAAAATATCAGTTAACAAATATTATTATCCGTACCTTTAGTATAACCGGAAAATGGATGGGCGCCAAACGAACCAGGCATTTTGTGGATCACGTGACCAGCAACGGTTCCGTTTGGTTGAATATAATAGCGGGCGCCAGCGTACGATATGTATCCTTCCTAGTTATGAGAAAAATGATAGATGTCAATCAATTGAAATGTGAAAAATGAGTAATAGGACAGTAAAAGAAGTAGGAAAAAAGAGGCATTTGTGAAACTTGGCGCCTTGTAAATGAAGATAATTAATGACAATATGACAATATACGTTTTAAGAATACAGAAGCAAAAGTAACGTCGATGTTGATTGGCAAAGGTTAGGTGTTGTGTGTCTCTACATTAACGTCGTTTTCTTATAAAATTCATTCGCGCTTTTGCTCGATATTTCTTTGGAACATCCCAGGTAATTTTCTTAAAAGGCCGACTACCGACAAGGCGACAGCGACTAAATCGGAGAACGGGCGGCCACGACACAATCCAGCGTGCAGAACACACTCTTGCCCGACTATGCTGTGTCATACCTACTATCCGGATGCCGCAACCATACCAGAATCTAAGTAAAATGGTTCTGCCGGATCCAAACGGGATAACGTCCCAGTTACTACAAATCAGCGGCCAAAACAAAAACCCCTTGCTGCCTTCCAGCTGACGCAACCGCGCACATCGACTATAGGGCAGATGCTGCTTGCCCTTCCAGACTTCTTTAATATTGACGACATATGTGTTGGTCTTCGGATTCACAACGGAGTTTAATGCCACCTATTTTGCTCTTTCTATATCGCAATTCCATCTGCCGAAACAAATCGACTACAAATGGAATGTACCACGATGGCGCGGACTGCCATACCTTATCATTTCCCAGGACATGGCACATTAGCATTTTCCCATAGCTTGGCTCAGAGGTATCGATATGGATAGCGCAGCTTGAAAGCAACCTGTTGGCTCATAACGAGGTCGCATTTTGGGACGGTCTGAAATCAATCTTAACAAGGGCCCATAACCTTTTTTCTGTCATTTGTGCTGCTAAGGCAGCGCATTTAAACGAAAAAGAGAAATGTATGAACGATATATCAACAATATGCTACCCAGACACACACATTCATCCCTGTTGTTGCCAACGTAGGCACTCTACTCTCACCGATTCCTGCTCCACACCTGCAATAGCCGGACACAGCCCCACCATTATTAATGGCACACAACCACCTAGCCAAAGTTTATCGGGTCCCAACAAAACCAAACCAAACCTAACCGGTTCCGTTGCAATGCAGGTTCTCGGCAATGAGAAAAAAATCCACCACACCCGATCAAGAAAGCCGAGGCACGCATCCCCCACACAGACACACGGGCGTGCAGGCCCGTGCCATAGCATAGCTAAACGATCTCGCCAGCACATAGCCAATAAAAACCAGTAAGAGGTCAAATTCGCTTTTAAATGCGCCACAGCCTCAAGGCAATCCGACGGCCAATGAGGTTACAACGCTTACGCCTGTATCACCAGTGGTGACCGGACCGGGGGAACAACCGAGAGAGACGTAGGAAATTCAAACCCGAATATGTTCTGAAGCACCTATTGCGATCAGTGTCTCTTGCTTCCACAGAAGCAACGATTTCATATACAGACTACTGTTTAACAAAATCACCAATGGATGTATACGCAAAACTTATACTTTTCTTTATAAAATCATTCTACATGAGCAGAATTTTCGATAGTGCAATAAAAATGGTTTACAGTAGCCACAGGCGCCACATCGACAATATTGCTGGCCCAATTTTTTGTTTGAGCAGGATTTTCTTTCTATGCTGTTAGAAAAAAAGTCGCAATAAAATGAACCTGCGAATTACGATTTTCAAACGTTAATCCGGGGATGAATGGGCGGTTTTAAGAAAAATAAATATACCTTATAGTTCACGTCCAGTATTCTGTAACGATGGTCTAAAAATCTATTACGTTATAATAAAACATTTAGTTACAGTAATTTATTTCTATATTTACTCGCACGCAGCGATAAGACAAGCGGACTTTTGCTTGTTCATCTACCGCGCCATGCCATACAACCACAATACCTCGGATTCAACTTAAAGTCGGTTATTTTGCCTAATCGATTTATACTTTTTGATAATTTTTATACCGTGAAAAATACCATTTTTAAATTACAAAACACGTTTCATTAAGGTTCGCAACGAATCAAGAAGTCAATAAATATCAAAACCGATCTGTGCTCACTGATTCTCTGACACTAAAAGCGAGGAAACTAGACACTTATTCTGCACTATTACAGCCTGTTTAATCAGTTATTATACCTTCCGATGAATAAATCGTCTAATACAGAACGCCGCTGCTGCATGAATGAACTCGCATCAGCACATTCACTTGTAAAAAACCTGGTGTTTCATGATACTATAACTTTTTTTGCCCATCCTAATGTACGCTTCTTTATTTTCAGGTTTTCCTTACATAGAGGTGTGGGTTGCCGTGTTAGCCATGTCGTAAATACGAAAATACAAAGGTAACACTTGTTGACTAACTGTATAAGGATTAACACAAGCTTTCGTATATCAAGTATACTTCACCAGGTGCAATCTGACTTCCTTAGTAAGTGATTTGTTTCGAAAATACTAGTCGATATAGATGTGGGTGATACTGGCCACGGAGGCATTGTTAATGCCGAAGACACTTGTAAGGAATAGGTTTACGCAGTAACTTTAGGAGCATTCTAATTGAAAAATTAAAAATATAATTATTTGTTTTGTGAAATAGTAATCGGTACTACGCCAGGTTAGTAGTAGGCCTAAATTGCAGGTTTCTAAATGCATAGGTGAAGAGTAAAGATTTAATCGAAATTCGAATACTGAAGTTAAGATATTTAGATATTTCTTTATTCGCCCAATTCTTTGAGAAACGTCGGTCTGTTTTTAACGATACGCATTCGAAACATTTAAAAGTGGTCATAGTAGCAAGTAATCCTCACGTACAAGCTACAGAGAACCCTAGATACACCAACTGTCATCTTAAAGATAATGTTTGTATCTTAAAGATAGACTGAGTCCCTATCACAAAATTACTGGGAATATAGATATGTTTCATATATAACATTATCGCCCTTTGTGGTCCGTTGTAGCCACTCACAAGTTTCATGTCTGTCTCGTTGGCGCGCCGAATGATGAAGATTCCCCTTTTGTCTTCGCTCGTGTAGCCGGCCCAGTCAGCCTGCGCGAGCAAGAACTCGTTTAATGGAAGTTGGATAAGGTCGCCGCCTTTGTTAGGCTGTCCACATAGGGCAGCGGTTTGAGACGCCCTGTCATGCAAGGAGTTGCGTGTTCGAATCCGTGCCAACTAATTATTTTCTCGATCCTTCTCCAACAGGAAATGATTTATACGTGCTTGATTATTGAGAAAGATTTGTCGTCGAGTGCCTAATTGTAAAATACTTAAGGTTATTAGGAAGCGATATTTGAAATGTAATTGGCATTTACTATCACCAAATAGCAGTAAACGATTTCCACTTTCCCTTCGCTTCGCCATTAAAACCTTTAATATTGGCTAATCAAGCATTTGCGATAAACTTGAATAATCAGTGATGTAAAGATTTCGGGAACACAACATGTCTAACCCGCATTCCCAAATCCGCGAACGTAACCCCCTGAACCCTGTGGAGGTCCGTTATAGACTTTACCACGGTAAGGTCTACCCATTCTGTATCTAAACATTTTGTGTGCGTATGTAGCGCTGTCGCTTTCGCAAGTTGAAATATTTCAAGTTAAATTTCATTCATAAAATCCACTAACGTTATCAGGTACAAGAGATAACGTCTGTTCGTGTCTCTTCAATCTCGTAGTGACCTCTTTCCCGTTGAGGCGCAGTCTGATGTCATAGAAGCGCGCCATCCTCCGCAACGTCGCCTCTCGCGGGGATCGTCGTATCACTCGAACGTCGACATTCTCTGTTTTTTTTTCGCTCGTTTACATTAGATGATGAAATTTACTAATGCGCGACAATTGATATATAGCCTATATATATGGAGATTAAAAGATCGATTACTTATTACAGCCTATAACAGCATATGCCTCATCGCACGTTTAGATCATTGGTTAGTTGTGGATTCTTGGTTATACCAAAAATCACGTCTCCGTCAATGACGTATTCTCGCGCCTTTATTGTATTTCAAGGCTACCGTTTGTATTACAATACTTTAGGCACTCACCATCACCGGAGATTTCCACGAGAGCTTTCCAATTGTTCAAAATTACACTATGCAAGAATGTCCTCAATAGAAAAGCGCAAACGCGTTTGTATGTAATATAAAAAGTACACCTGAAATACCGTAATACAGCATTTATTTGCTTCTATTTTTTCTGTTGTCGTTCAGAATTTAAAGGACTATGCAGTGAACAAATATCGTAGTCTTTAGCTCGATTTGTATCGAGTCGTTTTTTATTCGGACTAAATATAACGCAAGCTAAGCAATGTAATAAAATACATCCCGTATATTGGTTGGTACGACACTCGCTGGTGTAGGATTAATCAAATCAATCAATTATCCAACTCTATTATTTGACAAAATTTTGAAGTCTCGGAGTTATTCCTATAACCAGCTTCTACAACAAAACTCACCGGATGAAAGAGCGTCTTTAATATCGAATAGAGTGTAAGACATCGCCGCCATGATTGAAGATACGAGAACGAGAACACGACGCATAGTTGCAGGAAGCTACAGGCTAAATGAATATCGCGGATCGTCTTTAAAATCGACACACGCGAAACACGTGACAGCAAAAGTGACAAATGACGATCGTAGATAGGATATCTTAAAAGGCGAGCGAGGCGGTCGACACGTGTAGTCCAAGAGGCTGTAGTGCAGGAATCCGATATAACTGCGTGGGAACAGAAAAGCGCAGTGGGACGGCCAGACTTCGGACCAGATGGTGGAATGCTCCATTCCCGCAGTATTTCTGGAAAGTAGGTTATTCTCGACACGTAAATAGATAAAAACTGTTCAGGAGGCGATGTAGCTGATGTTATTCTGGCGTCTGAAAAGCATCTTGTTTAGGATTGGAAAAAACGCTAGTACATGAATAAAATTATTGTTCTTTTTTGGGGTAGTAATGCGACCTAATCGAAACGCGTCCACTTTGATGACCGCACCTTCACCTTTCACTCTGCTCCACTATTTAAGTCTCTCCCTCCTGACATTAAAGCATCTTTCCTCCTATCAATTCCTAATATGTTTATGGATCTTATTGCAGTAGGCACACATTTATTATTAACGTAAACTTTATTCTGACATTTATCAGGCTTCTCTAGGGTGTCTTTGGTGTATTTGAAGAGTTAATTAGATTTGCACTTTCGATACAATCAATAATGAATCATCTCATGCGGCTATATATGCAAACTAAATATATCGTTAAATTTCATTTCGAAATACGTTATTAATGAAAAACGATCATATCATGAATCTCGATTTTAGCCAGGTAACTAATGCTGCTTTTCATCGTAAAGGTTTGTTATAGAGATTCCGAAATTCGTTCATATATATTCTGTTCGCTTCTTCCATCGACCCATAATAAGACTAGTTGAACAAAGCCGATGTCGGATAACCCTACGTATCTCCCCTCAAACAAACAACCTTTCAGACCCAATGGCGTCGTTTCTGACACGGTGAACCCAACGTACGGTGTTCCCAAAGGCTCTATTTTAGGTTCTCTAATGTTTAATACGATTGTCAACGATTTACCTGATAATATACATTGCTACTTATTCGCTGTTGACTGCATAATTGAAGAAATTGGCGAAATTCCCCTACATGCTATCCAAAAACACTAACCTACTTATGCTTATAGCTGCAAACTGGTACAACTAAAATCCGTTAAAATTTAATTCACGAAAATTCATCCTTTAATAACTGCCGGAAATACCTAGGCATCCACATAACTCCATCTCTAACATGATCTGTAAGTGTATGAGGAAATTGGCAATATTTTGAAACGCAGTCATGCACGTCATTTGGAAATATTGACAAATTCGTCATACACTTACGAATAGCTCAGCTCGCAGGTTCTACCTTTCCCGCATACGTCCTCGTCTTGAATAGGTTTCCCCATCCCTTTTAGCAAGTCACTTACAAATAATAACACTCTTCTTAAAGTAATTCTTAAAGAAAACTGCCTCCGCATACTAGCTCACTCGCACCCGCGACCCCCAACGCTATTATCTCATGGAAACCTACAAATCACTTAGAAAAATCTGCCCGAGGCTCGAAGCTAATGTATTAAACTAATTCCAATGTAAGTATTATCTTAGATCATTAACTGCATCTAATCTCGAACTCCCTTACAAGATTTAGAGGCCAACGTTTTTTTTTTATCTCGGACCTATCACCTATCACTTTCAATACACTTCCTCCCGCTATTTAAAAACTCTCTCCACTCGATATATTTACTCATTTTCACTGTAATACATGCATGTTACAGAAGATACCGACATAATCGAACACTGACGAATATTTAAAAAAAACAATAGACACCGATTGACTGTTGACTCTTGGAATTCTCAAATCTACAAACAACAAAGCTGTTTTCATTTCGGACTATATTTGCCACAAAAACAATAACATGTTATGTATCTCATAAACATGGTTACAACCCATTGGTGAAAATACAACTACAGTAACGGGTTAGTTACCACAAGGATACCAAATCATCAATCAGCCCCGTCTCACAGCCACTGGAAGTGGCACTGCCATCATCCATCGCAGTTCTCTGAAAACTTTAGAGAATTCTCTGAATTAAAGCCACAATCACTCTCCGAAACCGACGACATCCGCTCATTTGAATTTGTTGAAAATTTGTATTTCTCAGTTACTCACCGCTTTATATCATTAATTTATATCGACCTCCAAATCTCTCAGTTTCTGATTTTTAAGACGACCTTGAAACCTTACTCTGAGTTAGATCAACCCAGTACAAAAACATTCTTCCACAACTGATATAAATCGTCTTTAAGAGGTTTCTGAATATGCAAGTCTTATTTTTTTGGCATACTGGAAATATTCTCACTTAGAAACCATATATCTATACCAACACATACGCGAGGACATACGCTTGACACAGTTGGAACTTCATATGACACATATATAAGTAAGCTCGTCGTATTTGACACATCTTTATACGATCATAATCTCATTCAGTTTGATGTCTAGTTTCGGCAGTCATACTCATGGTATCACAACTCGGTATGTGCATAAAATATATTAAATTTACGGTGACTGCTCATCGTGCTCGGAGCCCTGCTGAACGTTAATGTAGAAAATGTCCCAACAATGATATTCGCAAAGCATTTCAAAGTGCACCCCACTACGTCATCCATCTCATCAAAAATTACAAGCGGGATAACAACAATAAAGTTGTAAGGGAGACAACTTCATCCCCAAAACAGCTCTTCAAGACCTCCAGCGAACTCACCAACAACGAAAACGAAAACGATTTGAAAACGTTGTGTGTAGCGGCGCCTGAAAAGGCTGCTAGTGTCTGCTCCCTGTTTTTTCTTGTATTCACTGTATTCATAAGTTTTGTACTTTCTCCTTTTAGTACCATTCTCTAAATGTTATAACAGTGATTTTGCTGATATGACTCATAAATACTTTCTTGTTTTAGTGATATAATGTCTAATTTAATTCCATTGAGATACAACTTAACAGCCACCAGTGTTCCAGACTCTTAACAGTATGCCAGCCATTGTATGGTACTAGTGTGACCTATTTACTAGTTACTGCTGCTACTAAGTGCTAGTACTGTGAGTCATCACATGTGTTAGAGATTAGCAGTAAGTCCTGTCCGAGACTTGATGCTCTGACTGTAAAAATCATGATTACCACACTGCTACTTGTGGTCCTGTGTAACATATTGTCACCTCTGATCACTTATTCCCGTGATGAATTATTTAATCTAAATGTGATTAAGCATCATGACACATCTTCCGTAATCGCCGACCTAAAAACCACTGGATTATTCCATGCTAGAGGAAAACGAGCTGGTAATCGGTATTTGTCCTGTAACAAGGCCAACACCATTATCAGCAACTCTCACAATAATGAAACTGTCTGCAACAACATGTCGAGAATCATACCATCAAGACAACTGACATTGTGTAAATCAGCACTCCGCAATGCGATATCCGTTAACAATAAAGCATGTGAAATCTATGAACTAATTTTGGAACATAATCCAGATTATTTTGCTATCAACGAAACTTAGTTGCGGGTTGATGGAACAAATGGAACGGTACTCTTTGACCTACTGCCGCCCAGTTACACCATCGTCAGTCAACCCTGTGAATCTCGCACAATCCAGGAGGGGGCGTCGCCGTTGTGTACCGTTCCGCATCCGCTGTCATTTCACCTACCTTCACCACGATTTCTTCATTTGAATTCCTTGAACTTTCAAACAACGCCTCTTCTGAAATGCACCTTATTTGTATATACCTTCCCTCTATCAGTCCATTCCACTTTTCCCAACCGAGCTCGAAAATTTATTATCCATTCGGACCATCAACACTCCAAACATCCTACTTTTAGGAGACATTAACTTCCATCTTGACATTTCATCAACCTATGTTACCAGAATTTCTGAATTGCTACAGACATCCCAACTGGACCTACCTTAGACATAATTCGCTACATTCAATACCGGAGTTAGAAATTCGGGCATCATTCTCGATAACCAATTTGGTAATACAAATGCAATAACTCGGGAACTTGGTCGGGTAATAACGAAGCCTGTTTATTTCATAGTTTATTGAAGTTTAATTTAACGCTGTAAATGCCTTTTATAAGAGAAAACATTCATTAAATACGCAATGAAAATGGGAAGCGAAGTTGCTGTACCTAGCCGTGAAACACTAACTTCTACTAACTCGCGAAATGTTGCTCAGGTAATTATAGAAGAGAACTATTTATGATCTCCAGAGTGTATGCCAACTCTCAATTGCTCGTTATACACGATTCGACATTTGTATTAAATACGATTAGACGTTCGTGTTATGCACGATTCAACGTTTGTGTTATATACAGCGTGTGTAATAGAAACAATTATACTTCGTCGTGTTATTCGTCGTGACACACCTCTTCAAGCACCCAATACGGCCGTGACACACTCGCGAAATGCTTTTGTCCTGTTGATGTTTTTTTTTTCTTTTGGGCATTCCCGACCTAGAGCACAATGATAGGCCCTGGTACAACCATCATCAGGTAGTGAGACACGAATACACATATAGAAAATTGTACGACAAGATTATTTTATATTATTTTTGAGAAAGCATGCGCCTTTCCGATGCAGGTTCTTCTGTCAAAATTTCCAGGTATGGGATGTAGTAACAAGTAATCGAGCATGTCAATATTATGTGGTATAAAAGCGGTAGTGCGCTAATAATTGACGATGACAATTAGTTCACTTTTCTCTAAAAAAGATTAGACAACCTACGATGTCCAGAAGCAGAATTATTTTTACGGACGATTTCTGATGCCCGGCTTAGATGAGAAAAAAAATGTTCACTTTAAATGTTCTAATATAGTCTGTATTGAATTTCACGGCTGGCGGAGAACACGCGCAAGGTCGCTTAGATAGTTGTCGAGTTCAAAGAACAAAACGTAGGCCCAAAAGTCCATTTGCGATGGGTACTCGTTCGCCCAGACGTTGTTAAGAGAGTCGACGATGGCCCGTAACGCCGTCGTGTTGAGGCTTGCGTCTTGCGCCATGACGAAATTCAGGGCACAGAGAAGATGTCGAAGCCGCGTGCGCACTAGAGTGACGTCAGAAAGGAAGTTCTCGGCGATGTGAATGCGTCTCTGGCGCGTGCGCTCTTCGTGGTTGCGCGCAAGCTGCGCAGAGAGCATGTAGTGACGCAGGCCGCGCACAATCTGCCGGAAATACCGATCAACCTGCAATGAATATGATCCCTGTACCGAGGTAATATCGACGTTTCACATCGAACGAAATGAAATGAAATTTTATTGATTTATAGTGCCCTTTTAACACATGGCTATCAAAGACACTTTACAAATTTATGGT
>WURV02048233.1:0-22000 GCA_011762755.2 Epimenia babai | reverse complement strand
GTAAACACGCACAAAATATACACTGAAAGATAACTACAGACAGTGGGGCGGTAAACACGCACAAAATATACACTGAAGGGTGACTACAGGAAGTGGAGTGGGAGAGAAAACCTCAGGGAGACAAAAACGACGAATGGTTAATTAACTGACTGATTATGATTGATTAATTAATTTACTCGATGCTGCTTGATTAGTCGATAATGATTTAAATGGAAATTTACAATCCAAAAAAAGGCCAACATCACCGACCGGCCAACATCACCGACCCGTGTTTTAAATATCGATCGAGTCATGAAGTCAAAATAGATGAATTCAACAGGGTGCCCTACGTGGGGGGTCACGTGAGGTCACGGAGTATGAGCGAAGTCAACGCTGCTAGTGAGGCTCGCGACTGAAACAGCTATGGGTGATGCGTCTAAGGTCAAGGACATACATCGGAAGGAGTGACAGACTAGGTGCTTGAGTGCCCGAAAGAAGACTTTGTAAAAGCGAGGATGGTGATAAGAGACGTGTAAGTAGAGTAGTTGACATTAATGGCTCGGTTTGACTGTAAGGGGTGGGCGGCTGGGTGGGGTAGCGGGAGGGGTCATTGAGACAGACTCCCCTTAATTTCCCATTGTCACAGTATGATTAATGTAAAGATAAAGTTGTCACCCGAAAGTGGACAATCGATTTTAGCCATCGAATGTTCTCCCGCTTACAACTGCCACTGTCCACTCTCTACTCTTATCTTTAATACATCGACAAATGGCTTCACCTTTCTTCTTTTCTACCTCTCTGGATATAAATGAAATGAAATTTATTTGTTTAAAGTGTACTTATTAGCAGAGCTGTCAAACACTTAACATGAAACAACAGCCTAATGCACTAAGACTATATTGTAATGCTCTAAATTATATAAAAAAAAAACCTAACAGTATACAGGTAATACAGATCAATGTTAGATAAATGTACATTTACAGTGAGCATGAAATAGATAACAATGTTGAATAAAAGGTTGAATAATACAGTGGGAAGTAGTACAAATATCGAAAAAAGGAAATCCCATGCAGGCAAAATCGCCATCAATATGAAGTACTACTGAAAAACAGAAACTGGCAATCTCTCTTTGAAAGTGTTGATTGTAAATTATTAATGTACTGTTGAACTATTTAGTAAAAGCAATGCTAAATAAGTGTGTTTTGAGATTGCTTGTAAATTGGCTTGGCTGACAGTTGTAGATTGTCGAATGTAGGCTGGGAGTGCATTGAAGAGGCGAAGGGGTGCAGCAGCGTAGGAAGCGCGATCCCCATGTTTCGGTCTGCAAGCGTGACGGAAGAAGACAAGCAGTTTGAATACACAGATGTGTTGATTGAGATTCCCGATGACTGATGAGAAGGAACCATGCCATGGATACATTTGTGAGGATTTTGTAGGTTATATGGGACATGACAGGTAGCCAGTGGAGTGAGCGGAGAACTGTAGTGATGGGAGAGCAACGGGAGGTCTGAGATATAACTCGAGCAGCGCTGTTCTGTAACTTTTGGAGTCTAGAGAGTTCCGTGGAAAGCAGATTTACATATAGTCAATTTCAGTCGTTGATTTTGCTGGTGATAAAAGCACGTAGAAAAGCAAATAAAAATAATCATACTAATCCACTTTTGGAAATGCCCTAATAATAACTAGTATGTCTCTAAAGCGCCTATATACATTTCGTGTGATAAGGAATTATATTGCATAATACAGTAGATAGAGCATTTAAGTTAAATCATAGCTTAACACAACAGTTAAATGAAATGAGATAAAATGAAAGGTTAATGCTAAATGCGATACAAAACATACAAATGGTAAATAAAGCAACGCTAAAATTGCATGGCGAATGAAGTGTCTTAGGCACGCTTTTTATTTGACCTGGTTTTTTAGATAACCAGTGGGAGAGTAAATTAATGTGTTACATGTTTTCTCAAACGCTGTATTAATTTTGTTTAAAACTCATTTGAATAAAGGGCGTTCGTTGTATGACATGCATGAATGAATCACGCAGATGTTACCAGATCAACCGCGGAGTTCACCCCTATGGTCAGATCAATATACACGTATCATTCATTGACTTGTTAAAAATATTCATTTTTCGACATATTTTTGGAATGATAAATTCTGATTATGCAGTCCGACTCGAACAAAATAAATCTAATTTTAATAATTAAATACAAAAATTAGTAACGTTGCCGTGATTTCATAGCAACCATCCAGGTTCGGTTCTTTCATATAAAAACTCGAATTTATTTGTAGCAATATTTATAAAGTAGTTACAACTATTACTAATTATTATTAGTGTTTAGGGCAATAAACTCACAACTGAAAAGTCAAGATGCATTATTTTTAATTGGAAACACAAATCAAAACATCAATATTTGCGGCTACGTATTTTTGAATGATTTGCATTATTACTTTGATATTACTAGACATTAATAATAAAACAAGAGGCCAACGAGATCTCATGACACCCACGCTCAGCAAAGAGAAAAAGACAGAACAAAAGACCAAGAAGGCCATCTTGATATTAGAACAAAAAGACAGCAAGGAGACTGCCTGACATCAAAAACAAGTGGCTTAAGGGACCTGAAAATACTCATTAAGATACTGAAACAAGAAAATACAGATTTGTGGATAAACCCTGTCTGAAATCACTTCTAATTACTGAAATAGAGATGCCCTAAACAAATCTGAATGAGACCTTACTGCCATGACAATATGGTGACCGAATCTAGAGGAGACCAACCCAAGGACAATATTTGACAAATAGCAGATCTATGCAATAAATAGTTCTTGAGAAGAATATTTTTAAGGAAAAAATACATAAACATAACATAAGTTACCTCCCTTTGTTGCAATGACGATACCATCAACAAATCTAGAACAGACCACCCAACAGCCTCTGCAAAAGTGGTTATTGAGAAGAAAAAATTCTCAAATAAAAAATACAAACCATCGGCGGAAGTTACCTCCCCTTGCTGTGAGGACCAACCCAAGGACAATATCTGCCAAATGGCAGACCTCTGCGATAAGCGGTTGAGAAGATTTTTTAAGAATATGTTAACATCGGATGGATGGACGGACGACGGACAAACTCCGATCAGAAAAGCTGACCGAGCATAAGCTCAGGCGAGCCAAAAAGTCAAAATCGTTTGAAGAACCATTCCTGAATCAGTGCGAATCGCTCCTGATATCGAAAATCTTGTCGTTATTCGAAGCCCACTGGCGAATGCGCTGTGAGGCACGAGACGCTCTACTCATCTCTAACAGTCTATTCCAGCAACTGGAATATATCTGACAGCCATTATTCTTTCCTGGAACCGAGGTTGTGTTAATGACGGGGACGAAGTGTGCTGATGAGAATTGATGTCATAAGATGAAAATTTCCAAGAAACATGACACCCTTCCCCCCCCCCTTCATATTTGTGCACGCTGGACTGGCCATGACGAGTCGGGTCACCATATGAGACCAGGTGATTACGACCCCCAATCCCCCCCCCCCCAGGACAGGCGTCTCTATCACTGTCCACAATGTATAGATTACCGTGACCCGCTTGTAGTGAGAGACGTATTCTCGGTAACAGCTGCTATACTCTAACTCTTACTCTTTATCGTTGTCAATCAATGTGCTACACATTACTCAACTTATCACTCAACAGACGTCTATACTGTGTATATCCAGTAGAAATACCATATTATGTACACAAGTACTTTAAAATACATCTTCTGTAGGTGCGCCGCAATGTATGAAGACAATTTTTTCAACGGGCAAGGGAGGGAGAAGGAAGAGGGCAAGGGAAGAATAGGAACGGGGTTTATGGAGAGGGAGACTGAGAGGTTAAAAATTTAACGTTTAAAAGTGGAATTTTAGTGGTGCGATTATTCGGGATTATGTAGGATCTTCCTTAGCGATGAGGAGACCCGACCCAAGGATCAATAGCGCAGTACTTTGTGCCCACACGCACATATACACACGAGCCATCTATCACCTCTCACACACACGTCTGCAAACAAGTGGAAGCTGAGATGTTTTTATGTCTTTTATGCGGGAGAAGACGGCTGCGACTCTCAAATATAACTCAATATTGAACGAGTCGAATAAATCCATCGTCTGACCCGAGGCACTTCCAGACGATCGATAGAGGTCGGGATGGAGTCGGTAAAAATGATAGATCTACGTAGACTTCGACAATACACGTGGATTACGGCAAATCATCAACGTATCTGTATCCATTATCAGGGTAGCTCCCAAGTATCGCCACAGCGCGGAACGTCTGCGAAACGTGACCAGGGCTTCGGCGACATTATTCTCTGTAATTTGTACCTGATTATGGGATTGTTTTTCTTCCAACGGTCGCATTATGCGTCGCTAACAGCATAATTATTCCCGATTATGGCTACAAATGTGGATATAATTCGTAAAATTTGAGCCGCTTTTCGCTTTTAATCGATTACTGGCAAATAAACGCTATCCACTTGCATCGCTGATTCTGAAAGCGCCGAAAGACGAACTATTCACCGCAGATGAATGCGATATAAGTTCACTGAGACTAACGGCATTTAACCCGAGCGAACGGCTGTATTAATAATTGTATAATCGAACTCTTTGGGACTAAATGCAAGTCTCAGCGGGATGGAGAAGACAAAAATAAATATCGAGGCCTGTTTCATAGTAAAACGCCACTTTTAGCGAATTAAAAGGAAGAAGGATTTCCTTGAAATCTCGTCAGCTTCTGTACTAAAGTTGTGTCTTGTGTAACGAGGGTGTGTCGTGGCATTTATGGGGTGTATTGAGAATGATCTCATGGACAGATAAAATGCCGAATGACCTCGTATTGTCAATCTTTGGTATACAGAGAGAATTACTGAAGACGATCATAAAGCGGAAAATGACATTTTTCGGACATGTTATGCGCAGAAACGAAGTAGAGAATTTATCGATGACAGGAAAGATAGAAGGTACAAGAGCTAAAGGAAGACAGAGAATGACGTACTTGAACAATATCAAAGACTGGACAAATACACCCAATGGAAATGATCTCATTCACTCCTGTCAAGACTGAGAACTATGGAAAAGCATGACCGTCAACGCGCTTGCGCAAGACACCTAAAGAAGAAGAATTGAGAATGAAATCCGGTTGAAATGTCGAAGAATACTTAACATAAAAGTAAAAAGTGTGTTGGAGAAGGCAGGTGCCAGCAAGGTCCTCGCAAATTTACTTTCCCAGTGGATATCAATTAGAGTTGCCACAAAAAAATTTCACCGGTACTTATGTATGGCTAAGTCCACGAGATGCAATTGAGAGAAAGTACCTCAACCGACAATTGGTATTGCCCGTGACTGAACCTTAAACTATCCGATTTGTAGGCCGGCGTTCTGAGGCGCTCTGAGCAGACTGAATGACCAGATGGAGTATACCCAACTACCCCGAACATTTAACCGACTCAACGACGCGACGTGACGTATCGTTCTGCTTAGAATTGTAAAATACTGACAATGTTTACACTAATGTATACTGATGTTTGTAAATAGGGGTTACGACTGATATGGTGCAGCGACAATTGACAGCCCTGTACGGTAGTTACCAACATATCAATGAGGTCACAACATACTTTGATAAAAGGTACGTAACAACCACCTCTGCTCCTGTATTTTAAGATAAAATGTGTATCCTTACATTTTGGCTTTCAAGCATTTTTCTTTCAAATTTTTACTCTAACATTGATGTAACTGTATCTAAGATTGATCTGTATAACCTGTATAACCTGTAGGTGTTAATTTCATATAATTTAGGTAATTACATTATAGTCTTGGAGCATGTAAAGTGCGTTTGACAGCTCTGCTAATGACTACACACTTGAAACAAATAAATTTCATTTCATTTCGTTTAGGACGCGTTGTTATGGAATAGGCTATGTTTTAAGATGTTCCATTAGATATTTGATATTTGGTATTTCATATAATTGAACGCATGCAAAATTTTCGAACAATCTGATTTACTAGCAGGCAGAAGAGAATCTCAAACTAAGAGGAAGTACGGTATGCCTATTATGTAAGTGTGTTAGCAATATAGTAAAATCCGAAAAGTAACATTAATACCTCATAGTCTAAGAAACATAAATTTAAATACAAGCTGTATACCGTAGAGATATACCTCGTCAAAAAGAGTTACTTTTGCAGTATTTTTATAATGACCTCCGTACAACCTAACCACACTAAATAAGTTATGCTTGCCTCACGACGACAAAGAAGAAGGTATTACTGTTATTTACTTAATAATGCGAATAAAAAGCGTTTAAACCGAGCCTTTAAACGAGTTTCCAACAACCGAAAAATTACCTCATGCGGAAATAGTTGCAAAAACTGCAACGACGGTAGGCGCGTGATGCAGTTCTACGGTTCAAGATGTACTCACAAAAAAACCGATCCGTATAAATTCGAGGATGTTCGCCGATTGATACTTAGTTAACGCGATTTTTCCGATTATCGTGTAAACATCGCCGACTTGCGTAACGAAATGCGTAGTATACGAAACGCCGCTCGATCGCTCGACGCGTTGTCGGAGCAGTCGACGCATTCGGGAATGAGACGCCCGCCGCCGATAAGAGATGAGACTGTGGTATTGGAATGAAGCGTGTAATCAGTGTCTGTATTGATTATACCCCTCCCTGGAGAGAAGATACCGGCTGAGATGTGTGGTTAATAATCACGTCTCATCATCGCCCGGCTCCCGCGAGCTGAGAATGGAAGCCGAGAGATACAACGGCGGCCGCTTCTGCCGCAGTTGCCAAGGATACAAGCCCGTTATTACGATTCCATCGAGCTTGAAGCTGCGGGAGTAGTTATCTAGCTACAGTTTCTGACTCTCTCTCATGCGCTGCTGCATCTTGAGGGTGATTATGAATTTATGAGCTGCGCGTTTTAGGGGAATGAGGTCGTGGCGTACTCCGTACTCCTAGCCGAGCCGGGGCGGACTGGCTGGCAACTGGGTCTGCCCGCCTGGGGGTGATTTATGCAGACTGCCGGCCTCATCGGGTGACTCATTTCCTGATAATGTCAGGCAGTGGTAGTGATAAATCATGTGATATTGATGTATTATTAGCAGGCGAGCTTACGGGTCCACTAGGTACTACTGATGAAACTACTGGTTTTGTTTATTGTTTTCACTTCCCATCATTTATGTGATTGGAGCATAGTGATTTATAAACAACTATGGAAAAATATACCAAATGAAAACAAATGAATTTTTTCTACCATTTCTCTTCGGTTGTTTATTGTTTCTCCATTCCTATTGTCTCTGTTCGCTGTTGTTTACTATTATTTCATTTCTGTACATTGCAGTCCCATTGATGTCATGCTGTACATTGCAATTCCTACCTATTCACTACCTCTCTCCCCCACCGTTATTTTGTTTACTGACATTCGCAGCCGTCCATCTCTGCTCACTCACGCCGCTCTTCTCTACTGTTTATGGATGTCCGTACTTATTCAACGTTGCTCGCTGCACGTTATTATTGTCACCTACTCTACATCACGTTCATTGCTGTTCACGGGTGTTCATAGCTGTTCGTGGCTACTGACTCCTATTTACTGTGGAAGGTGACACAATGGACGACTCGAGGGGGGGGGGAGGCAATACTCTAGTTATCACCTCACGGTACAGTAATGAAATACATAATAACCCGCATCAATGCAATTCTTCCTGAATGACAGGAGCTGAATATAAACAATTCTTCGATTTTGAACCGTATTCCTTGTGTTTCTTTATAGTTAATCATAGTAACCATAAATTTGTAGAGTGTCTTTGATAGCCATGTGCTAGAAGGGCACTGTAAATCAATAAAATTTCATTTCATTTCAATATCGCAAGCAGGAAAATCTTCACATGTATACGTTGTGGGAAAATACATTTAACCAAAAACGCCGCATTGGTTAAGTACCCATCAGTATGCGGGGACGTACACGGTGCATTGCGTTTTAGCGCAAATTAAACCGGTAAAATATTAATAGAATTATCGTTGGCCACGGAGCTACGCGGTGAACAATGTCGTCGACGCGATCTGACAGACGCGCGTGAGCGATGAACGCGTTTCGTTCAACCTAGCCGCTTGGTCGAATTTAGAATCATGGATGGACGTGGGGTTAATTGGGGGATTTGATCCGTCGCTCGCGAGAGTTTGACATGATGATGGGTGGTGGTAGATGATCGGAATGTTAATGAATTGGTGCGTTGATTAGTTAGTGATCTAGTTAGGTCATGAGCCAGTTAGTGAGATATGATTTCTTAGGTATTTATCCCTTAGCAACCCCTTATAATAATAATAATAAATATTTGGCATTTATATACCCCCCACTCCATGCATGCATGCTCACAGGGTGGTCCACGGTAAAAAAAAATTACAATTCAATTACGTTCGTACTATGTCGTGATTCTGTGTGTATTTCTATTACTTGTTTCAATGATAGCTGTTATTTTGCCCTGTATCCCTAATTATTTCCACGTTTTTCATCGTAACTTCTTGTCTGGACATCACTAGACGGTGTAATTACCAAGTAATGTGCTTTATAAATGACCACCATCATGGTCATCGTCGTTATTTTTATTATTATTATCACTGATATTCAGTGATAGTAATAATAACAATTATATTACTATAGTAATGTGATTCACGGATATCAGTCTGGTAAGGTTTAAGTAGTGAGGTAGTCCGGAAGTCAGGAAGTCGGAGAATAAGACAATCGGGGTTTGGGAAAGTCTGGAAGTGAGGAAGTCAAGTAGTTCAGTAATGGAGTGAAATTGTTAGGCACTTAAAAACTTAAGTAGTTGAAAGGTATAGTGAGATATTTAGGCATTTATTATATGGTTAGTTAGTAAATTAAAGCTATCCTTCCATTTTTCCATTCATATCACCGAATTACTGGATACTTAAGAGGAATGTAACGTCATGATTTTACTGAGGTAACACGGATGCTATAGAGTAGATCAGCTACAGGTCTATTTCTGAGCCAAAAGTCGCAAAGCGGGGAAAAATCATCGACACCCACGGCAAAACAAATTTCCAGAAACTGATGTGGAATCAATTATCTTGATTGGGGTATTTTTAGTAATTATATGCATTAGTACAGATAGGTCTATTCGGAAATTACGGTTTAATTTCGTGAATAATCTTTAAAATTGTTGCCAGTTGCAGTCGTCGCTGAATTAGAGGGTAACGTGTCGCGTATTTAACGAGGAGGTAGTTAATATAACGCAACAACCATCGCCACAACAACATCTCACAACAACATCTCACAACAACATCTCACAACAACTCATCACAAAATCGTTACTTGCGTACTCGTCGGGTATCTCAGACGTCTTGTGCAATTAATGTGCAATTAAAGGATGCTTTAGAAATTAGGGTTAAAATCCTGGATTTACACCGTGCGCCGGATTACCAGCGAAATCTAATCATTTCTTCATCGATCCGTTTCTAAACTTCCCGTAAAAATTGATTTTAGATTTAAATTCAAATTTTTTTGCATACATGTAGATAACCAAACAGGATTGGAAACCCGACCTCTATTGGTCTAAGTAAACATTCTGAAGAGTGCAGTATTGAATGAAATGGGCCATACTGGGCCGACCGTCCTACGTTTTTCACGAGGCCAATATGTATCTATCGCAGGTGTATGGACAAAGTCGCAGGGGTGGAGGTCGTTAACTATTGTTTACTCACTTCCGTCATCGATGAGTTGCATCTGGATCGTGGCGGGATCTTCATCGTTCTGCTGGAGCACCGTGTCGGAGATCACTGACAACGTCTGAAACAGGAGTATCGTAGCAATTATACATCGGGGTTGTATAGTCTTGACATTCATCGTGATATATGGAGAATAACAGTGGTGTATGGTGAATCAGGGTGTTGTTACCATACAAATAACCATTAGGGTGTTAAGGTTCATAGATGTGACCTAAGAGCCAATATATACTTTGACCCTCTCACTGATACATCGTGCAAGACAGGGATGATGCCATCTTTCGTATTAACGACATTCACGTAAAACTGGGATTTGAAACCCTGTGTCTTGAGTATTAGAACAGTGAATGTCATGTGACTTTCGTATCCGAGTAACATTTGTTACTGAAATTCTAAATAACATTTGTGTAATTGTCAGCAAAAGAGTTCACATACTGTACGGTACTAGCACTTGGCAGAGTTTGCTAGCGAAAAAACATATTACAATCGAGGAGAAAAGGGGAAAAAACTCGATGTGGATATACAAAATGGCAGCTGGTGATCAATAATGGGTAACCCGTATCTGGTAAATAGAACTCGACAGTATATGGAACCCGAAGACACACCGCCTAGGGACCTACAGGACAGCGGGCGCGACACCGAGATCAATTAATGCGTAGAAATCGATAGTCGTAGCTTCGATACGCCGCCGTGCAAGAGCGCAGAAAAAAATTCCCTGAATCGTCGCGAATGTATTTACGTCGTTCGATCGATGAAATGTCGACGTGACAAAAAAAAGATCGCGTATTATGACAAGCTTCCGTGATGCGTGAAATGGATTTTCTCCTCTTTTATGGCGAGTACAATGGCCGACGACGGCAGGAAATGAAACTGAATGCTCGCGTGTTTTTTAATAGCCGCAGCGTTATATAATACGATTGGTCGCAGCATATTGGCAGGCATTGTCTGCGTGGCTGTGCGTGATTCGTATATTGAATTACTCGAGAAGCTCCGGCATACATCACGCATAATCACGCGGTATCTCGTGGGATTTCATCCTGTATCTTGCATCGATCGGGACTGTCCCTTTCTCCCGTCGCTGGCAGACGTCGTTGTTTAGCTAGTGACGACTAAAACCATCGTGCGTTCCACATTCGACGTTCTCGATATACATCTAACGTTTATTATCTCGTAGCGATTATTAACGACGAGTATTAATGACTGCTCGTCGAATATTAATATTGTATAGATATTCTCGGGTTAAACGCGCGATGAAATACAATGTCGGAATATGAAATGAGATTTCTAGGCAGTTACGAACGGTCGAATGATGGAATAACTATAGCCAACGTTCATTCAAATTCAGAACGATAGTACAATGTTTGATAAATCGAGGTAAAATGTAAGTAAACTTTGATCTAAAAGAAAGATGGGTAATTGGAGAAGGCAGCTCTGAATCAGCTATTAGCATGCCACTTTTCATGTGAATACGAGAAAAAAACAGATATGCCATATTTATGATGAACTGATATAACGATGAACACGATGAATACCGATGAACACCGATAAACACCGATAAACACCGATAAACGCCGATGAACACGATGAACACCGATGAACACCGATAAACACCGATAAACACCGATAAACACCGATAAACGCCGATGAACACGATGAACACCGATGAACACCGATGAACACGATGAACACCGATGAACACCGATAAACACCGATGAACACCGATGAACACCGATAAACACCGATGAACACCGATGAACATCGATGAACATGAACACAAGCTTTCGTGTTTCAAGTACACTTTGTTAAGTGCAATTTGTTTATAGTCCTTGCATTTACAATATGTCTATCACGGCCACCCATATCTCTACTTCTGATAAACTTATCTGGTACGTAGTTAGCTAGTGAGATAGTTAGTTAGTTAGGTACAATGAGTTATTGGTGGAAGCTGCTCTGTGACTATTGCCAGCATGCCAATTTTCTGGTAGTTATATAGTAAGATAGACAGGTAGACATTTATACAATGAGCTACTGGAGAACACAGCTCTGTAACCAGTGACAGCAAGACACTTTTCTACTGTATAGTTACTACTGTTGCCATAAAAATACATTCTAGGGGGTGCAGGTGGCTTACTTATGCCCAAGTCGACCAGACCTACTGAAATTACGTTGTTTACGAGAGGGTACAACAAACGAATTGACTGGACTAGCCACAGATATGAACCCATTCACCTACTGATCTGAATGCTGACGCTCTTCGAAATTGGCCATTATATTGAATATATATGTTGATTCAAGTATACTCATTAGGCAAACGGTTGACACTGATCATGACAAAACGTGATAAAACTGCCTAACAACGTTAATAATGTAGATGTGCATTACTTTCGATCAGGTATTTGTACAATATGAGCCATGTCAAAATAAGTCTTAAGTGTAAATTTCTTAATTAAGTGATTTATACATGTCTGGAAAGAGAATGAGAGCAGCTTTTCCAATGCTACTAAAATCATAATAATCCACAAAGAGGTAACAATAATATCGGCAAATATATACATCATAGTGGAGAAACTTGATATTGAGAAAACGGCAACCAAACATTGTCACACAGTTTGAACTGGTAATAATACGATATTTTAAGCATATTTCACACAGAAAAATTTACACCCTCGGCAGATATATTACCTTTCCTTGGTCGGATGATGGTATGCTTAACATTTCTAAAAGAGACCAACCAAGGATAATATTTGCCAAATGGCTAAGCTTTACTACAATAAACGGTTCTTGAGAATATTTTTTAAGAAAATTTCAACGAACACACAGACGAAGCCCAATGAGAAAAGCATAAGCTCAGGTGAGCTAATCACAAAATTCATTTGTTTACTTTTTAACTATTAGAAATAATTTATTTAGATATACATTATTATTGAAATAATGTCACATTATCATCATAAATATTGCATTTTAATGCGCTATAAACGCAATATCATAGAAATAATTTCACATTATCATCACAAATATTTACACACAATTTTAATGCGCTATAAATGCTTAATTTATTTATGCATTATTTTCCGCCAAATTCCTTAAATAATAACTATTCTCTGTATTGTCAAATTATACTTATACACAAGCCAGCAATTGGCATTAATGGTGTATACAGCAAAGCACTCCTGTGTTGAGCCCCATGACCTAAAAAAATTACCAGTGTAAAGTTATTGGCCAGGTGTCTTATTTGTGTTTGTTCACCTGGCTGATGCTTCCTTCATTTGTGGGACACCCCCCCCCCCTGGATGTAATTTCCCTATTTGTTTATTTCTTGGTATTTCCAGTAGTGATGGGCGATATTGGGTTTGAAAAAATTTATATCGATCGATATTTGAAAAATCCCATATGTCTGCTTTCTTTCTTATTAGTGTGGTTTTTCCATAAATCATCGTACATTATAAGTAACGTAAGCAAACAACAAAGTTGGTGGGCTGTATCAATTGAGTACACATTGTGTCAATGCGATTCCAATATCATCATTATAGAGTACATGTTTCACGTCAAGAAAATCAACATTCAATCAACAACGTGGCTGTAAAAGTCAAACGCAATTCAAAATTACAATACAGCGCCGATCGAATTGGATCTATTTGTATAAAAGTCTTTCGTTGGCCCAAAAAAGGTCACTTGGATATTAGATCAGATCCTGTATATGAGACCCACCATGTCAAAATCAGTCGGAAGTCGGGAAATCCCCAAATCAGTAAAATGCTAATGATATGAAATTTTGGTTTTTTCCATTTTAGAGTACTTCAGTCATTGAACAATCATAAAAATATATTTTTCTGTGTGAAATATGCGTATGACCAGTTTAAACTGTGTGACAATGTTTGGTCGCCGTTTTCTCAATATTAAGTTTCTCCACTATGATGTATATATTTGCCGATATTATTGTTACCTCTTGGTGGATTATTATGATTTTAGTAGCATTGGAAAGCTGTTCTCATTCTTTCTCCAGACATGTATAAATCACTTAATTGACAGATTGAGACTTCAGACTGATTTTGACATGGTGGGTCTCATATCACATATATTGATATTTAATATAAATTACTGGCAGAGCCTCTCCTGTGAGAGTTTTGATGATGCTTCATTAGAAGAGGTATCGTCATTTGTCAGGATATGTAGACAACACCGATAAATAATAGAGGACACATGGTTCATCATTGATAGTCACTCACTCACTATCGATACCATTAGTCCGTAACACAGTGGATAGCTTGCATTTAATAAATTGGTATTATTAGTATATTACATTACATTTAGAACTTTGAATTTGACGTGATAAGCCTGTTTGGTATGAACCATAATCCAAATATATTTGTGTGTATTATACACAGTGTATGTAATAAATTGAATTCTCATCACCCATGTATTATAAACAAAAAGGGCTTTTTTCAACAATAGCAGGCAAAATTAGATTTATCAAAGAGCATGTGACACAGATAGTCAAAATATATATATATATATTCAATAGTTGACACATAGCTGGTATAATATATCGGTGAAATATTGACATGATATCGATTTAAAAAAACAGGAACGATACGATATCGATATTTGTCACAATATCGATATATCAATATTTCATATCGATAAGCCCATCACTAATTTCCAGTATTTATACCAGACACGCTACACTTTGTACTACTGTATAGGTGGTTATTTTCTCGCGGATGGTATTTTCGCATTTTCCACGTATTTTATTATGACGCGAAAATATTACCCACGTGAAAAACTTGTACCTGTGTTATTCAAAAGACTGAAAAAAGAATATAATGCGAGGTATAACATATCATGTATTCACTGGAAAAATACAGTGTTTCCCCTTCAATCGTCGCTATTTATACATTGTGATTGGGCCTACGGTATTTCGTATGTTATTATGTTAAATGCGAAAATTTTTTATCCACGTATACAATATCCCCAAAGGCTCCGTCTCGTGTCCATTGCCAATAATTTACCGCCCTCGTGAAGATATTTTGAAAGATGCTGATTAAATCCAAGTAATAATGCAGTCTTCTACAAATATTTAACCACGTGATGATCAAGTTCAAATTTATACGTAAAAGTCATACATTCATAAAAGCCTTCATGTTTAAGAAAAAACAAAGAGGCCCAAGAGGCCTCAAGACGCTCACATGAAAAAAGAGAGAAAAAAAGCGAAAGAGATAAAAAAGAGATAAAAATGAGATAAAGAAGAGGCGAAAGTGATCCGACAATAGCCATTACGACATAAAAACAAGATAAGAGGCCAAAGAGACCTGACAATACCCACGACACTAAAACAAGAAAATACAGATCTTTGGGAAAAACCTAGCGTGAAATCACATCTAATTGCCAAAACAGAGAAGTCTTAATGAAATCTGAATACCCGACAAATGGCAGACAATCGCACTAAGCTAACATGGAGATAAAGATTTTAAAATTACAATTTGACGAAAATCACCCCCCTTTGCTCCCATGACGAAATGCTGAACAAATCTAAGATACTAACCCAAGGACAATAAGACTTCTGCAATAAGCGGTTATTGAGATTATTTTTGTAAAAAATATACGAACTTCGGTAGAAGTTACTTCCCCTAGCTGCGATGACGATACCATGAACAAATCTAGAAGAGACTATCCCTAGGACAATATCTGCCAGATGGCAGACCTCTGTGATTAGCAGTTCTTGAGAATATTTTTTTAAGAAAATGTTAATTTCCGTCGGTTGGACGGATGGACAGACGGACGACGGACGAAGTCCGATCAGAAAAGCTCACCGAGCATAAGCTCAGGTGAGCTAAAAATAGTATCAATTAATGACTCTTTGGATATGTTTTATATTGATTTCATGACAAGAATTGATATGTTCTGACATGAAATATATTGACATCAATATGTACGGTAATACGTTCTGAAATATACATATATATATCTTGACATGCATTTGCCAATATGTACTTATGTGCTATGTTATCATGTATAGATATAGGGTGATGTGATAGAGTATAGTATATCATTACATAGGTGAAGACGAACATTGATTCAGTATTAATATTATCTTGAATTACTGTATTATATTTTAAGTAAATAAAATGAATTTATCCAAAGTTCATACTGAGCTCTTGTGGATCCATATTTGATGTGCAAAAAAGAACGAGGTTATCGAATAATTTTGCATGCAATGACGATATAGTATAAATACACGAAGAATACACGAGGATATTATACTGAAATCGATGATATAATTAAGGCGTCGATATCGCAACGAAAACAAAAGTGCCTTTATACTTTGAAGTCCCGAGTAATTAGTCTGAATGTTGCCGCGGGCAACGGATTTCACGAACCATGTTCTACATATGGTGAACAAAGACGCGACACATTTCTAGTACAAAAATAACAGGTTAACCAATAAAAAAAATTGCGAAACGGCGCATGTAATGGAGTGCAATGTCAACAGAACGAGTCGCGATTCGATTCACGAATCATATATACGCGACGACGATAATTTTATAAGCGGGCACGAAGGATATCTCACTCTCTCAGGATTGGGAAATCACTTTTGGTGTTGTAATAGTAACAACAACTGCCCGTTATATGGGTTATATCGAGTGAAATGCTCAGTCCGTGTGTATGTAAACCCGCTATAACTAGTAGGCGTATGAGAAATAGCCGCTTGACGGTGATATTATTGTATTTGTGGCAGTGTATAAACAGCAGCAGATGTGGAATAAATACAGACATGTGGTATTGTGTATTGCCGCTGTGTTTGTGCGTGGGAACTATTTTTCGGGTAGATGGGAGGGAAGATAGGGGGGAGGGGGATGGTGGTTATGCGAATACATCAGACATTCTATGTTGACAGCCCCTGTGAATTGTTATATATTACTACGGGTGTATGGTGGTGGTTTATGGAGATGTGCCTGTACAATAGTCTGTAGAATAGTGAGTATACAGTACATGGGGACAGTGATGAAGATTAATTAAAGAATGAGCAAAGTATACTGTAAAGACCGTGAGATGAAGTACAGATAGATAAATGGAAAAGAAAAAGAAAGACATGAATAAGTGTACGTGTTACATAAACAAAAAGAGAGAATGACAAGACCCTGAAAAAAAAGTTCGAGACAGCGACTAATGATAGGCACGGGAAAAAAGATAGGTTTTCAGCTACTTCTTTAAGGTGGTTAATGACTCGAGAGAACGAAGATCCAATGGGAGAGAGTTCCACAGTTTAGGTCCGGCAACAGAAAAAGAACGGTTGTTCGTATAAGAAAGTCGAGCCCGTGGGGTATCAGCATAAAATTTGTCAGAAGAACGAAGTAAGCGGGGAGGAGAGTAGAAGTGGACCAAGTCGTTCATATAGGGGGCGCTCAAATGACGAAGGGTTTATAAATAAAAACATCTAGTGTAATATTATGTGAATAATTATATGTTGGTATTTTGTATTGAATTCCTATGATCTTGTAGGCATTACTGCGCGTTGTAATGTCATGATTCAGGTAAATGAATTGCAATCGAATGGAATGTAATTTATTTGATTTTGGTGTACTTAATGGCTTATTGTCAAACAAATTTCACGAGAGCAAAAAACTCCAATAAAACTGTAATGTAACTGTTAACCTATTCATACGCCTAGGTTATCCACGATTAACTAAATGATAAACCAACTTCATTCAATAAGCCTGAAGAAGTATGACATATATGCGAAAGCTCGTTAATGAATTAATTCAATTAGTCTCAAAAGGTACTACCCGTGCATTTTCTCCAACTAAATGTACGGTACACAAATCAGGGAGAGCGACGTTAGATCATACAATGGGAGGAAAATCAAAGAAATATCGACACGGAAAAAACGGGAAAAAACGTGTTTAACGCAACGAAAGGACCAGCCTTATTCAAGGTGGTGGGTAAAACAAGATTGCGGATCAACCAGTGAGTCTGGGAACGCTGTTAACCTTCGTCCAATCACGTGACTCGTTTCAGACACCCATAGACAGCCTACATACGTCGTGCTCTGTTCTGCTGAATCTACTAAATTCCATGGAGAACCTTCCACGCCTGACATTATTTATCGAAGGGTTCACCCCGGGTAACTGTAGCGGTTCGTGATGAATAACAGCGGGGTAACATACACATGGGGAGGGGAGGGGGACCCGGAACTACGATCCTTTCCCGGATAACTGGTGCGGCGCGAAAGCGAAATGCCGATGAGAGACGAGACCGAAAAAAACAGAACGCGTAGCGATGAAACGATTCAACTATTGTTAGATTGGTTGCGGATCAAAATCAGATTTTTCTCTACAACAAACGATGATTGTTTTCTTGTTTTCCGTATGGGCGTGAGCATTGTCCGTAGTGATGGAAAAAGCAAGTACATTGAAATGAGCTACGCGCAAAACGGCGTGAATTTGGCCAATATCAAATCAATGAACTAGCGCGATCTATGATCAGTTTAAACGCGAGTTTTGATACTTTGCTTGAATAAACAGCAAACACACAATAAACAACATATATTGCCATTGTTGAAAAAAAAACATAAATAATCGATAAAAACGAGATATTTTGTGACAATAAAATAATTAATATAATATACCATTATTCGATAAGGCTACAGCTGATTTTTAAAAAATTATCTCAATTAGTCCATATAGTGCTAATAGAATGCTCAGTCTGCGTGTATATGAACCTGCTATGACTTTACCGTACTTCTTTTCAAGTACACCACTGACCTGAAGCGGTTCATTGAATGTCTTGATGATGGCGGTGTACCACTGGGTGGTACCCTCGCGACGGTACACGGACACGCGACAACCGGCCAGAACAGCGGGGGTCGTCAACAGGATATGCTGGCCATCCTGGTAGTCGATCCAATCCTTCACGGCTTTCTCAACGTCTGCGTATTTGTGTAGAGCCTCCAGGCAAGGACTGTCTTTGGTCTGAAAAACATTATTGTATTATATTATAGACTGAGAATGAAGCGAAAACCTTGGCATTGAAGCAAAGCATTTCGACGTGGCCTACGCGGCTTGCCAAATGATAGTTTCCAGCAAATCACCACTACGCCGACTCGAAAATTACGTTAAATATTATTACTATTTTACAATTAACTAAATTATTAATACTGATAATAATGCATCGGAAGTTCAAAATTCATTCTAAAGTCGATAACCTATCGCTATACTCTAGCTTCCTTACCCTTGAAACGAAAAATGTGACAGCTGCTAAGTGCTACGCTAAAAAATTCCATTGCAATAACAAGGAAAAATGGATTTTTCTAAGAGCGGAAATGGGCCAAATAGGAGAGGTGACAGGGTGTGACAGACGACTTCTGTGAGCATTACGGTGGTTAGGAGCAGCGTTTAAGATTAGCGGAATGACACCAACCAGTTTATAGCTATCTTTAAACTTTTCTAAGGACCCCAATTTTGACTATTTTTGCATTGGGCGGTTAGTTATATGAGGGTTTTAGTTATCAGGGCGTGACCATAAAAGGTGAAAGGTTACTGAAGACTGACCAAGAAAGGTCGGCCTCTTTGTGAGATGATCCTCAGCAAGTCATTTATACTCGATTTCCATAGTTAGCCCCTCTCTAAAATTGGGAGACGTTAGATATCATCCTCCACAACTGATATGTGGGTGCAGCTATATATGGGTTCAGGAGGAATTGTGCACCGGAGAAATGCCATAAACATTTATGATAAACTGCATCTGATAGCTTTTATTGGTTGGTAGTCGCGGTCAACAAATGTGGTACTTTACTTTTACTTGTTCCGATAAATTATTCAGTATTAATATCAATATTCCACCGGGTCGTTAGCTAAACTAGAAAACGCGAAAGGTTGTTATCGCGAGTTATCTCTCCGTAGCTGTTTCAACGGAACGCGGGTAGTAACTGCGCGAATGTGAACAGACTCTCATCCGAAGGCCGAGTGCAGGAAACGACAAGGTCAGACGACGGCGCCAGAAACGTCATGCGAGACGAGGAAATTACCTTAGTGTCATGCTGCGGTTGTCTCGCTAATGACACTGTTCCGGTGACGTGCACTGGCGATGGTCAATAATATACGGGGAATTGGAGACCCGGCAAATGCATTTGAATGAAATTGAGCAAAATTGGCGTCGCAGCAAAGGCGCGTTCATCCATCATTCATGACGCAAGAACGAGACGGTTTGCGTATACCGAATTAACCTTCCACATATTTGCCGAGTTTCTTTCATGGATATATTAATTATTTGATATACCGAAGGGTTATATAAAAAGGACAAATAAACTATTCAATGTCTAGCACACTGTTCTTAGTAACTATAAGAAGCTCTAAAAGAACTCGATTTGCAACGTCGGTCGAGTGAGATAATTTTATATTGATGGGCTAATCAAGTTTACATGTGGATATTCTGACTATTTATACGGTTGTTGCCAACTATCACTGCAGCGGGTGATGTTCGACAGTGTTCGGAAGCTGGAAAATGCTCGTTAAACAGGCCGGTTATTTCGTGGGGCCTGAAGAGCCCTTGTAGAGTTCTGATGCAACAATAGGGCAATGCTTCCGATGCAGTTTTCTATGTCACTTATCTTGTCATTTCACTGTACAAAATGATCATCAACCCCTATAGACCGTAGCCTAGAAATTAAAAAAAACATAGGCTGGGGATTACCCCATTGTGTGGGTGGGCCATTATTAGTCCTTTACTTGGTCCTTTAGAAACTTGGTGTATTGTTAACAAAACGGATTAGTCTGATTTATAACAGTTGGGAACATTAGGAACAATCACTCAGTCTTGGGAATGAAATGACCATTGTCTAATGGTTCCAAATGCTTACAGCCTTCTGTCGCACTCTCTGCTAATTCTGCTACACGCCTAAGAGACCATCCAGAGAGGATGAGAAGCACAGCCACATCAGAAGTACAGCCACATCAGAAGTACAGCCACATCAGAAGTACAGCCACATCAGAAGTACAGCCATATCAGAAGTACAGCCACATCAGAAGTACAGCCACATCAGAAGTACAGCCACATCAGAAGTACAGCCATATCAGAAGCACAGCCACATCAGAAGCACAGCCACATCAGAAGCATAGCCACATCAGAAGCACAGCCACATCAGAAGCACAGCCACATCAGAAGCACAGCCACATCAGAAGCACAGCCACATTTGAAGTACAGCCACATCAGAAGTATAGCCACATCAGAAGTATAGCCACATTAGAAGCACAGCCACATCAGAAGCACAGCCACATCAGAAGTACAGCCACAATAGAAGTACAGCCATATCAGAAGTACAGCCATATCAGAAGCACAGCCATATCAGAAGTACAGCCACATCTGAAGTACAGCCACATCTGAAGTACAGCCACATCTGAAGCATAGCCACATCAGAAGCACAGCCACATCAGAAGCACAGCCATATCATAAGCACAGCCACATCAGAAGCACAGCCACATCAGAAGCACAGCCACATCAGAAGCACAGCCACATCAGAAGTACAGCCACATCAGAAGTATAGCCACACCAGAAGTACAGCCACATCAGAAGCACAGCCACACCATAAGCACAGCCACATCAGAAACACAGCCACATGAGAGGCACAGCCACATCAGAAACACAGCCACATCAGAAGCACAGCTACATCAGAAGGACAGCCACATCAGAAGCACAGCCACATCAGAAGCACAGCCACATCAGAATAACAGCCACATCCTAAATAAGCCCTTACATAACCATACTGCTAAGGATACCCAGATCCCCGGGAGCAGAGGGCTTAAGGTACCTTCTGCCCGACATCACCATACTACTATGCTCACCAGTATCTTCAGCATTCTATTGTAACGCTCAAACAACCACTTGGGCACCTGGGCCCCAAAGTATGAATGAAATGGCGTAACGTGATGGCGACGAAAAGCAGAGTCAAACGTTAAGATGTAAGGACATTACGGAGAGAATATTATATCAGTCGTATCGTTAACCTTTGATGACAGAAATAGTTAACTACAGTAGAACATCTGTAATTAGGGTCACAATGAGGGGGCAGCTCGTGTAGTGGTAAGAGCGTTTGACTTTGAATCCAGGGGTCCCTGGTTTAAATCCCGACAAAAAAAATCTGACACGTATATTAACTGTGGCGTTTTTCGGGCTAAAACGCCTTAAACCCCATTGCCCATGGGGGTCTGGGTAGCCCTTGCAGTGTGGTTCTGTTGGGGCTTTTTCCCTC
>WURV02048122.1:0-22005 GCA_011762755.2 Epimenia babai | reverse complement strand
TTTTAACACATGGCTATCAAAGACACTTTACAAATTTATGGTTGCTATGATTAACTAGAAAAACACAAGGAATACGTGATATCATAGAGTGGATTAGGGGTGCAGAGATCATATTGTGGACTGTAGGTGTAAGGTGGCGACTATATTATGGAGACTGCCTATCTTCCAGTTCAGCAGGACAGGTGTCAAATGATATATGTATGTTAATTTTACAAGAATGAATAGTGGTATATAGTAGTTTATAGTTACTCAGTTTGTAACAGGATGATAAACAAGATAAATAGTAGCGAATACCCTACTTGGCCTAAATTTTTATGGTATTTTGAGTTAATTTAACTTTTAGTTTCTGTATCTTTACGAATATGTAGTCTAATTTGTATGGTGTGTTAGTTAATTTAGCCAAAATCTTTTGGCAGCTTGCTAATCTAGTAAGACTCATTGCAGCCGTCGGTGATCTGAACAAGTTCTCAGCGAGCGAGCAACGTCACGATGAGTTCATCGCTCACCATGGCTACTCGAGCCATCTCTTCACACGAGACGAGCGACCCCAGTGTGTGAAGGATCAGTACGAGCGGGCTGTACTCAATCCTGTCAAGGTCATCTCAAACTGCGACTCTATTCGCAAGGACGGCTACCGCGGCTCAATGCTCTTCAAGATCTGGCCCGTATCGTTGAAGGATCCACCTGTCAGCCCCGCCATCGAGAGGAAGGTACAAAAAAATTATTACATGTCGACATAAGCGGGTTATACTGTATTACTACTTTTTGTCATTTTTTTGCTCATATCTTTAAAGCTCGGTCGGGGAGAGCCATGTCCTGATTTTGTCATTAGACATCACCAAGCCTAGCTGCCCTACATGGATATATTATACACTCACTGATGGGGGTCAGTCGCTGGCTAATTAGGGTGCTCACCCTTATATGGCTGAAACTCCCCAGTCTTCCATGCAAAGTTCCTAACACCATTCGCTTTTACCACTAGCAGTATATCAATGATAGTGAAAATTTGACAGTCTCAATTGACCATTCTCATCTGGTCAGTGTAATGGTACTTTCGTCGCTATTGTTAGGACAGACTGTTTTGTCTGCTTTTTCTTTGTTTGAAAAGTACTTACACATGTCCCGTGTATTTTTTCTCAGAATTTTCCACTAATTAACTACGATAAAGACTACAAAGTATTGAAGATCAAGTCTAAAGATCCTTCAAATGAAGAAAATGTCAAAAATGCTCAGAAAATTACGGAGCCAGATTCTAACGATGCTACCGAGTTGTGTGATAGTGGTGTTGTTGCCATAGATACAACTGGGGTAGGGTTTCAACGAATGTGTTCATTCCGTCAGTCATTGAGAAAATATGAATATGAACCAATGTCTAAACAAGATAAGAAGAAATTACGACGAAAGACAGTTTCTGGAGTTCCAGAAGATATTTGGAAAGAAATTAGTTCGTTCGAGCCAAGTCAGAGCAATCAAAGTCCATGTAGTATAACTGACAAGGTTAAGTCATATAGTTTTGATGATCTTGATTCACCGCCCATGGAAATGGATGCGACGGAGATGATGGATTATTTGAATCAAGTCGAGGAGCGCATTGAACAACGCGAGTTACAAGAACAGGCAATGAAAGAATCCAAAATTTTGCGTCTGATTCCATGTCGGCGTTCACGTTCCAGTGTCAGGTCCTCAAAAATAAAGGCAGCCGAGCGCAGTAAAAGTGAACCGCGGAGTCCATACAAGATTCATACAAAGCAGGATACATGTGCCATGGACTTGGGCAGCCAGAGTTCTGTTAGCGTCAACAGCGTGGCATCTTCGGTCCGACCTTCTCGGCCGATGCGGCGTAATTTAGGTGCCAAGCTTCGATCGGCCCTTTCGATGTCTTTGAATCGGTTAAACGTTCGAGAACGACCAAAGTCGCTCGATTTGGATCGAATCGTCGCTGATGTCCATGCAATTCCGCAGCAGGTATCATCAACGCCAGAGATTTCCTCTCAGTCTCACGATCATTTCAAAGAGTCTAATACTGTTGATAGTATGTTGGATAGTATAGAAAACAAACCCGTTGGAAATGGATCGTTTTACCACTTTGATTCGAACACGTTGCCGAAGATGCAAGCTAAAAAATATAACTTCCCGTGGGATACCCTGCCAAAAGATTGGACCACTTCGGTACGCTTACGGGAGATATCGAAGAGGAAGCTGATTGCTGAACGACAATCATCATCTGGTACGTTAAAACTTCTTCATTCCTTCATATATCAGTGTGTCAATCAATATTTATCAATTTATTAATGTACATTCAAATGTACAAGCTTACAATATTGTTCAATTCTCTACTTTTAATTCATCTTTAGTATTGACGAATGGGTTCTATTGGTCTATATAAAAATGGCTTTCTCAGGATCTGATACTTCACTAAAAGTTGTACAAACATCCTCGCCCGCTGCTATATACCTAAACTATTATGTAATAAAGTTAATTGGTTGATATGTTGTTAAGCTAACTACAGGTATTTGCTATAAGATATCCTAACAGATAATGATAACAGCAGTCTGTCAGTGAGTACATTCACTCAAATTGTTTTTGTCGCGATGTGCAGCATTAATTGGCCATTGTCTTCTAGGAAACTGGAGTGCAGAGAGCAGCCAAAGACAGTCCATGGATTCTGCTCATGGACAGACAATCACGATGAGGCTAAATCCAGAGGCCACAGATTCGGGTCGCGACTCTCCATCTGTTATATTTGAATGGTGAGTCATTGCAGCTACGTTTTATACAATTTCTGGGGTAACCATGACTGGTTCCTTGAAAGGGGGTAGAATCTTTAAACTAATGAGTTGCATGTTGCCATCAGGTTCTATAACTATTAACTATAATGATCATAAGTTGAATTTCTAAAGTGATGTGCTATCAGTGACATTGTGGCCAAGTTTCCTTCTGCTTGTTGTATACCATCAAGGATTCAAGGTCGACTTGAGTTATTTATAAGGCATTACAATTGCGGGCCTAATGATAGATGAGCTGAGTTGGGTCAGACCAGGAACATTGCCAGGCTTCTGGTACCCAGACATATATTACATCCATAAATGTTCCTATAAAGTTCTATCGCCTGCTTTCTCCAGTTTCCAAAGTTCAAAACACAGGCTTATCTTATGTAATCTCGGAGAATTTTGTCTCTAGTTCTACAATAATTCTACTTTGTCCAAGTGACAAACGAATCTTTGGAAGCTGGAATTTGGATACTTTTAGAGATAATTCCTATATATTAACAGTATATTTCCATGGAAGGATACGTTATGAAAACAAGCAAACTTTTGCATAAACTGTTGTATAATCCCCATTATCAACACCTTATCGGTGAGTTGTGCAGGTAGCATAATGGTTAGATCCAAAGGACTCTGGATTGTTCCTAATCTAGTCAGTATACCTGTGGTATTTTCCAGCTAAAAATTTCGTAAACTCCACATCGATTAGCATAGCCCTGGCAGTATGAGAATGGGACTGGTTATTTTTTCAGGCTTTGCTGTATTTCAGATCCCCTCTATGGCATAATGGGAGTTCATTTGATTAAGTAATCATTTATCAGCTGTAGAATTGTCTCGTAGTCATATGACAAGTTTAGGTAGATGAAATTGCATCTCATTGAATGTTTTCTTTTTAGTTTAACAAGTGACACGGCAGCTGGGGATGACTGCAGCACAATCACCGAAACAAAAAGTGAAAATGAATCAATTTATGATTTGAAGAGCGAATTTTCCAAATTGGACACGGAACTATGGCTGCGGAAACTCGCTATTCGTGCCGCTATCGACGACGAGCTGTCATCGAGCAGTTCAGAAACTCTGTCGTCATTCTCGAAGATGACGAAACATAATATTCTTTCATTAGAGGCAACCATGTCTGGGAGAAGTCACAAGCGTCGCATTTTAGATGACCAGATGTCTCTTTACTCGCAGGACAATGATGGTTTTTATACATCTTTTCACAATGACAGTGGCTTAAGACGAAGTAAGGATTATCTAATCGATGAAGATGATGTACCCACACCAACTAATGACATTAACGTTACCAGTTGTCTAGCAAATGGCAGGGCAGCTATCGATGGTGCTGTCCCTAATGCATTTTCCACAAAACGTACACCTCCACCTCCACCTTCTCGAACCTCTTCTCGCATTGACCGCTCCATCAGTATCAACAGTTTTGGGAGTGAAAACAGCGCATCATTTTCATTGCCCGAACCATCTGTAAGTAACCTCGTCCCTCCAGAAAGTCTGAATTTATCATTTTCTGAAGTGGAACAGGATTTTATATATAACCGTTTGAAACAGAAAATATCAGTTGGTGCAGCTCAGCTTTACCCGTCACTGTGTCAAGTGTCTCCATCCGAAACTGATGAAGAAAGCATTAGAGACTTTAAATATACTGCTGATCATGGATTTCTGGACATTGATGATGAATTCTCATTAGATTTAGAGAAAAATCTCACTGATGTAAGTTCTGTGAAAAAACATGGTTTTGAAAGTGCAATTCCTGCTCATTGCAATACCATACCTAGGAAGAATACATCAGCTAATAGTGACAGAAGATCATGGCCCCATAGTTCAAATCAAACTACTTCCCGTAGTCAGCCAGCACAAAGCCAAGATTCTAGGCTCTCGCAATCCAGTAAATCATCGAACTTTACACCCGTTGTAAATATGTACGATCCTGGAACTCCACCTATGTTAAAACCAGCTCTTCGAGATGAAAATGCCCCCGACATTGACAATGAAACAAGAACACAATTACCCATTGAAAATACTTTTAATGATGAAAAATTTATGCCACGTTATAAAGTATCTATGGAAATTTCTGATTCGGAAGATGACTTTTCATCAGTTACCCAGGATAAACGTGTTAATTTACCCGAAAAGTACTTACCAAGTCTCACAGTTCGACCTGGCATACGACCGAACAGTTCGGAAATGTCAGATCGTGAGATTTCAACAACTGGTTCATCGCAAATTTTTGAAAATAAAGACATAGATTACCCCACCTCTTACAGGCCACTATTTGATCCTAGTGCTATTTTAAAACAGAAAAACTGTGATAGATTACACGAATCTCTTAACCAATCAAATTGTGAGCCTGTTTTATGGCGTGGCATGGTACCTTCTTCAACAGTGGACAGTGGCATTGAATGTTTCAGTGAGCTGGGGAGTCCTTCACTTAATCTTACACCAGAAAGAGTTGTATCCACATCATCGACCGGTGCAGACAGCACTATGGTTTCCTCTCAGGAGTTGACCTCGGGAAATATATCTCCATCCAGGACGCCAACTAATTCACCGTCATCCTCTCCAATTACCGTAGGTGGTGCTAAAGCTGCATTGTCCAGTTTTTCTAGCTTGAATTCTGGATCAAATCAACCATGCTTATCAAACAATATATCAAATCAGGTGACGCCAGCATCCAACCAATCATGCGATTTGTCTCAAAATGCCTCACAGGCTTCAATAAGTACTATTGTTCCTATCAAAACTAACGCTTCAACCAAAAGCCTGAAAAAAGTGTCCAGTGATGTAAAACAGACATATACTAGTGATCAAATTATGAGGCCATCCTACACTATGATGTCACACGTTCTTGCTAATAGTACGAACAACATGGAAAATTCCTACAGAACTATGTCATATCGTAATGCTGTCTCATTGCTGCCTAATACCGATAAAATACCCGATGGAAAAGTACCAACAAATTCTAGTATAAATGGGAAAATCCCATCCGATCCGTTGGTGAATGCTAAAATGCCACAGAAATTAAAAAATATTCGTCCGTCATTCCTTCCAAATAAGTTAAACCTCAGTAAAACTCTCCAACAGGCAGCGACCTGTCGTTCTGGATCTTACAGAATTGCGTGTAAAGAAATGAAAAATACGGAGCCAAGCAACAAACAAACAAAGCAGTCGCATTCACTGTTACACCAGTGTTTCCAGAAGTCATCGCCACAAGATGTTTCACCGCGCACTGATTCTTATAGGACAGCTGTTTTCAGCAATAAGACAGGTAATTGTGAGTATTTGGATACGCTACAAGAGAGAAACAAAAGTAACCGCGTCGCGTTACACGAAAACGCAATGTTACGAGTTAACAACAAACCACCGGGCGTCGTCTATCGGGGCGTGTCAAGCGTCAGTCTCCCAGCACACCGAGACAGTCACGAAGATAAATCTAAATTTAAAAGTACAAAATCTCAAAGCAACATTAAAACGGACGATAAAACGAAAAGTAAATTGTCTCGATCGAAATTAAGCGATTCGAGTGTCGGTAATGACGATATAGATCATGTGACTGATAGGACTTCACAGATAGGTCGATCCGATAAAACGTCGTCTACATACATCTGCTTCGATCCAATAGACGAATTGGTCGACGACGACGGCGATGTGTTGAGAAGTGGATCGCTGACATCGCTAATGACGTCAACCGATGCGTCGCGGAAGCATCAAAGCAGACGGAAAGATCGGTGTAAAGATCACAGCAAAGATCGGTGTAAAGATCAGAGCAAAGATCGATGTAGAGATCGAGATAGCACGGTCACCGATCGCTCATTCCATATCATTCAACCGACGAAGCGAACGATCACCCAGCCGGCAACGACGAGATTGTACAACGCGCATGCCGTACACACCGAAATAGAAACAGGTGTGTGACATTGCCACGTGAAATTAACCGTGTGAAATTATATAAATTTATAATTTTAGCTCAATTATTAGTCCCACGAGTGCACGAGCTATAGTATTTTCAGAAATTCCGCTGATATCCCCTAAATGTGATTTATATGATTTAAAATCTAACAGATTGCATTTAAAATCATTGACCATCATTAATTCTCCATTCCAAGTTATAGACGATCTTAAATTCTCCATTCCAAATTATTGACGATCTTTAATTCGCATTTCCAATCATTCCAACAATTCTACATTCGCCAATTTTGTAATCCTTATATTACCCATTGAAAATTCCCAAAAGTTTTGAGTTAATAAATTTCTGTATTTTTTATAACATTGAAAAGATATCTGCTTTAAATTTACTATTTTTTCAGTTACAACTACTTCTGCCATTAAATTTACTATTTTTTCAGTTACAATTACTTCTGCAATTATATTTACTACTTTTCCATCACTCCTCCTTCTGCAATTCTCACATACAGTATACTGACTAAACAATGAATTACAGTCAGCTCTGTTTATACGTGGCATATTTTTAACGCAATGTGTTAACTCATTATGGTATGGTAGCCAACTAGCCATGGCTCGATGCACTATATGCAGTTAATGCCCTTTGTAATATCTGCCAAAACATATTTCTTTTCAGAAAATAGCCAATGAAAGTTTATGGACCCCTTTTAACAATAATAATTTTACACACCATAGATAAGACATTGCATTACAGGATGTGATAAACGATGTCATATCCATCGTGATTGTGATCTTCTTCCTACTGATGAAGAAGGAAGATCATAAGGCATCAGGTTAAGTTTCCAACATTAAACTGCATTTTATTTATTGTTTATAATGCCTGTAAATGCAAGCTAATCGTTAAGTCATTAAGTTATGAAACATATTTTTATAGTAATCTTACTGTACAAAACTGTAAATACAACAGATGACAAAAGTATCACATGAAAAAAAAACTATGTAATTTTATTTAAATAGAAAACTATAATTTTTACCACGAGGCCATATCTATTTTTATAGACATTGTTCTACGTTGTTTTGTAACTATGGCACATTTTGCAATACCATTTAAAGCAATCTGTACATATTTAAGAAATGTAGAGAAATAACTTCTATAGTATGCCTTTTTAGCAGTTAGTACTATAAATAAGCTGTACTCTTGTTTCTTCATCATGTTTATCAAATGTTTCGTTCCATCTCCATAAAATAAAGTTTTTTCAAAAAGGAAATTTGCAGCAAAATAGATGTAGATAGAATTCCTCGATCGTATTTTGGCATCATATTCAACGTGTTTATGTCCTCAAAATATTAACCCTTAGCACTCTGTTGTCACAAAATTATATTGCGATAGTAACATGATGTACAGTTGCCAGTGTGCTAAGGGTTAATAATGTTAGGCATCCATATATGTGCAGTTTATTTAGAATTTTACGATCCTGAGTGATAGGGCCGTTGTACATTGTACATTGTTAGTGTTTTATAAGTTCAGCTGATTTTATTTGGTGTGTGTTTTATTACTGTTACAGGGCTGTGTAATTACTACTCATCTGTAGTTTTACGTTAGGTTAAGATGACATGATTTTTATGGATGTAAAAGAGTCATTTTCATCATTTTCATGTCATTGGTGCCTATAGAAAAGATTGTATAATTGTACATATGGGTCATAACGATGCAGTCTGGAGTAAACCTTTGCGCATTTCTATTTTTCACAATAGTTTTCTAGAGTAATTGTACCTGTTGAAGGGAGTAGGTATAAGTACCAACATTGGTCAACTTGACATACGACTGTGGGGATGTGGTAGTGGTAGTTGCCAGTGTACTTACTACAGTGGGGTCCATGAACTACAGTATGGCCCTGTGCCACATTATGTATGTTATCAACGATGTACTCTTCTAGTTTTTCGTTAGACGCGATAGAGCAAGAGGCATCCCCAGTGCCACTGCTCTACCCAGCTATTTTTTCGATCAATAGAAAACGACAGAACTGAAGCTCAAGATCTGGCACTATATGGTGACGAATGGTCGTTAGTTGCACCATCCAACCTTATGCCATCATAAAATCCACAACAAAGAGTTAACCAAATTTATACATAACAGAGAATATATTGAATAGATACAGTTTTTTTTTATAATCCAGGAGCTCTGATGAAATGTTAATGGGGGGGGGGAACCAGTAACTCTTTCTCCAATTTCTAATGATGTGGAGTTAAAATAATTGAAGTGTTTTTTGATAGATTTAGATTTCAGGATGATGGATGCTATGTAATTTTTTGAAAAAGTAGAAATATCAATATTCAATGCTGAAAATTTCATTTCATCTCGATTTATTTTAGCCCCGACGTAATATTAACTTACCACGTAACATTATTAAGAAAGGGAAGTCAATCTGCTGGCACGGTTTCAGATTCAGTCTGTCATATTCTACAGAAGAGTACATCGTTGGATAACGCTAGTATATGAAATAAGCGAGATTCTCATTCTGACATACGGAAGTAGATTGATATTGAACTGGGTGATGCAAATCTAACGTAGCAATTGATATGAAAAGTGACCGACAATTTTATTACTACCATTTATTGAGCAACGCTGAAATTGAGTTCTTGAACCGGATGTTTGAAAACCTTACGTATTTATATATTTTTAGAAAAACGTAATACTGGAATCATACCATGTAGAGCAAGTACTGGTGTATAGAAATCCCTTACGCACAACGTATGCATTGTTTTGTTATATGATCGTAAATACCAACTACAGGGGTGTGCGTGTGTATGTATATATATATATATTTATAAAATATATACATTCACACATATACATACATACATGCGCTGAGGCACGCACGCGCGCGCATACAGATAATTCATGTATTAAGTGGTTTATTATTTAATTTTTTCTCATTTTACTTCAGATTTATTCTATGGTATAATGCGATATATACAAATAAATTGACAGATCATTTATGTTTAGTCTTGGAGAGTTTTCGGTCATTTTGGATGTAAACTCATGTCAAATCTCAGTCTGACAAGTTTTCAATCTAACATTTAACTATCGTACCGAGTGCGAATCCATATTTCCACAATATCCCAGAATAGGTAAAACTGCGGGATGTGCTTTAAACGTAGCTTATTTCTATTGGAAGAATTTTTGCAATTCCTGAATAGTAAATATATATGTACGATGACCCCCCAATTTTTGCTTATTTCTCGATGAGGCCTTCGGATCAAAAGATTCACCGTGCCTCGTTTTATTCTGTATAATACAAAATACATGCTAACTAGTAAAGACAAGACTGTAACAGTTGTGTATATCTGAATTTTATTATGTAAACTAAGTGTTTACGTTATCCTATAAAATTCATCTTATTTACAATTATATTTGATAACACCAAAACAATAAAATACGCAGTATACAATTATTTCACCGATGTGTATTTAATAACTTAATACATTTATATAAACAGAACTTGGTTTTTATCATTATTTTCAATTAGGAATTCACAGTGGCTCTCATGAGGGAACCTAATGTTATTTAACAACATCAAAAATATATATTCCATGCTGAAGACAACAGCATAGATATAACATGAAATTATAGTGACATGTATAAAACACCTTCAAAATGTGGCAATGACTGGACATGCAGATCTGTCGACCCAATAAATGTAATTGGATCAATGGTGTCTTTGTGATTGGATTTGATTTTTAGTAACGTGATAATTTTTGAATATCACTTGGCAATATCTTGGTCAAAGATGATGCGCTGCACGTTGGCATATGCTTTTGTTTATTGTTGAGGGAGAAATGTTCAGGCCATCATGTGGTTTTAGTGCGTATTAATAATGCAATGTCGACATTGACAGGGGAGGTGGGTCACCATTGTGGTTCTATAGATATCAGGAGAGGAAAGGCGCAGAAAAGGTGAAAATCTGCCTTTGTCACTAAATTGGCAGAGAACCAGTCCAGTTACCTGGAGGTGATGGGTTCAGGTGCAACGAGAGGCAACGTTTCATTTATTTGAAATGAAATTTTATTGATTTATAGTGCCCTTTTAATGCATGGCTATCAAAGACACTTCACAAATTTACAGTTACCATGATTAACGAGAAATACAATGAATACAGTTCAAAATCGAACTTGGTATACCATAGAGGAGTCAAAAATCAAATAGACATACACAGTATACATTTCTGTGCATCCTCTATTGGTTGTGTATATAGTGATTTTGGAAGGATGGTAGTGCCCAGCTAGCTCCAGGGAGATTTTGTTTTGCAATTAGGAAAAAAGAAAAAAATATAATCTTCGATTGGATAAAGACAGAATGTGGGAACAATTACGAAGAGGAGTTGGTTGGTTGTATGGGGGCGCCAGACCGGTTATCCGGATGTTGTGGGTTCGAGTCCTATCAGATATGGACGATTAAGGTTTTCAAACGCAATAAGCATAACAATAAATGGTTTAAATCTAAACAGGGAATAAAAACTCATAGATAAATACTGTAGACCAGCCTACTGAGGAGGTTGACAACTAAAACGTGCTATAATTTCCATGTCATGTAAGTAGGTCAAACGTAATAAAACTAACAAAACAACCCATTTCAACATGTAAACATTAAAAAAATTTGCAGTTACTGTGCCAAAAATTGCATGCTCCTATATCTTTGGTTACACACTGATAATGACATTTTTTATTACTATATAACGGCCTTACGACAACAAAATTTACACAACACCCCCGTTAATGCACGATATACCGTACATTTTTTCACTAATGTATTGTCCATGAATTACTCTGGAAAAGCCTTTCTTGCATGGATAAAACGATGTTAATAAAAGAATGCATAGTTGCAATTGAGGAGTAATGGCATGCGATATAATACATTTAATCGACATAAATATATGGTTTTTCATTGTAGTCAAGTCTTTTGCCATATATATTTCCGTTTATTTTTTATCTGAAGGAAAGCTTATTTGAATACGTGCTCAGAATTATTAAAATATAAATAAACAATGCGTTTTGTCATTGTTACAGAATAAAAGTAAGGGGAAAATGCAAAATTATGTTGGACATTATTTATGTTATTGCCTGTTGCTACTGTAGGCATCAGAATGCGACAATACCAAAATGTGTACAGTGGGGCATGCTTAATGGGAGATAAAAACCGTGATGGCTTACAGGTCTAGTTTACTAGGTGATCTCCCCTAACATTCACGATTAAGCGTAATTCGCCTAACATTAATGGGAGGTAATAATCCACGATGAAGCGTAATTAATATTGCGCTAAAATCAATGGGAGGTAATAAACCGCAATGACCATACTTATACTTATCAATTAACCTTGTACAGTGTGCCAGTCATTTGGAACACCATAGGCGCGCTTTAAATCACTTCATTTATATATTTTCAGATTGCGCAAAAATTAAATTCATTATTCACGTATTTCCCCACCTTGCAATCTATAAATAACCAAACTTAGTCCATATAACACATGTAGAGAAAAGAAAATGTATTTATAATGAAACTTTTTTTCAAATTATAAAGAAATACATCTGACTATTTACAATGAATTCGCAGAGCCATATCAGCCATACAGGCAATTAGATATATCCTTTAAAATATCAGTTTTCAATGTACCAATGTAGAGTGGGTAGGGGGGTTGTTTCATCGTCTGTAGTGTAGATGGCAAGCATGCTGAATCGGGACCTTTAGTACCCATCGATGGGTTGATACCCACATGAAACAGACACCCGCATGAAATAGACAATGTAATTATATTCCAGTGACTCAAGTGTACATTTCAGTTCAAGCTAAAAATATTAATATAATGATTTCACGGGGAAACGCGACCATTTGCAAAGGAATAAAAAAAAAGATGGAATGGCTGGGCTGAAAAAACAGACAATTATCACCTCATGATCATTTTGGTGTAAAATCCCACTTCCACTTAAGCCATGAATTTTCATGAATTAATTCCATCCATATTTAATCTACAGTGGCAGAACGTGTTAAAACCCCCAGAGAACGACACTAATGTGCACAGAGAAGGAGATAAAAATTATGCAAAAGAAAGGGAGATAAAATGAAGACGACAATGGAATGGTACAAATGCTATGAAGTCGATGATGGCTCCTGAAATGTTAAATAGGCATTTCTCATTATGTACATTTTCGATAAATATTTGATATGACATAAACACATGGGTTCTCTCAGGCGTGTTGTCACGAAAACAAGGACCACATGGCGATAACTACATTTGTCAACAGCAAGGCCGTGCCGTAGACAATAGTGCAAGAGTAGATAACTCCTCTGACGCGTCGGTCAATCGGGCTAAGGGTTAGTTCGATGAGACTGTGGCAGATATGTTGACCATCGAGGGCGTGGCAGGGAATCACATTGAGAATAACTAGCGCCCCTGACAATGAGATGAGGTATCTGATGGGGGTTAAAGGTCATATGGTCAGTGTATGTACATGTATTGGATTTTAGTATTAAATGGAATATATGTAACGCTTAATCGACCTACAAAACACTTAACCAGAAAGACGCTTGAAAGTAATAAATGACAAATGTTATCAGCAAAAAATACTTATTTTTAATTGTATCCCGGTTCCATTTCATTCTGCCAAAAGTTCTCAAAATTGTCATGAGTATAAACACAGTCTACATGTAATGCAGTCATTGATCCATCTTATAAGAGGTCATACTACTCTCTGAAATGATGTGAAATGAAATATATTTGCTTGAAGGTGCACTAATAGCAATGCTGTCTAACATACTTTCCATAAAAAATACACTATTTAAAAACATTCCTATGGTCTAAGCAATGTCAGAAAATAACACACATATAAACTATCGATATAAATTAATAATTACGGTAAGAAATGAATAACAAAATTAATTAATTAGTTATACATTAAAATACGATACTAATATCACTATGGTAACACTTTGTGACAACCGGATTTTTTTATCATGGATAATATAAACGAGTGTTTTGCTAATCACCGAAAGTTTCTGCATTTTTTTGGGACTACTGTATAAACTAATAATCTACATCCTGCCAATTTATAATCCATATTTTAGTGTAACCATTTTCAAAACATGGCTGCCATTCCAAGACCAACTTTGCGATGTGTCTAATATGTCTCGTGATTTGAGTCGGTGAGTATTAACATTTTCTGATACAGATGTCTCACCGTTGAATTATATATTATGCACAGGCACAGACTAAATGTTTTGTCATTTGAAGAGCTAGGATTCAATTTTTGTGTGGCATATTTCATTAAGGTTTCGAACAAATCAACGTTCACAGAAATTATATGTACAACAGTATCAATAAATAAAACTGGATTTATCAGTGGGATGTTTGTTTTATCAAACAGCTCGATGAAATAAGGCGCCTACATCGAGCATGAAGCTAGGTGCGTCTCACGTGGAAGGTTTTGTGAAAAGGATACTTGCAGAATGTCTCAAGTATGTAGGGTAGGTTGAGCGGCACGATGGAGTGTTTCGGAGCGTAATCACTCACCATCACTGGAAAAGTGATACAATCTTACGAATGAAGAACAAAAAACCAGCAGCTATGCCAGGGAAGTTTATTGATATGCGGGACATATTGAGGCAAATAGCTAAAAACTGGGGGTTTTATCGTCACAATTTTGGGAACTTTTGGGTATTATATGCCAGATTTGATTATAATTAGCAGTTATTATAAGGTAATGAACGTAGGTACCGGACCTAAAGGTTGCATGTCACAAATTTAAATGACAGTTGCAAACCAGTTTAGGATTGATTGGGGCACATTTGGACCATATTTGACCCACAGGGCCATAGTTTCCTGCTGCCTGAACAGGTGTATGTGGAGCAGTTGGGCCAATGAAATAAAATTTGTTTGCAATCAGACCAAAGGAAGGACTGCTACAAACTCACTGAAAAATGGTCTCAAATTGTGAAATAAAAAGTACGGCTATAAAAACAAGAGGCCAAAGAGGCCTCAAGACACTCACCTGAAACAAGAGAAAGACAAAACAAGAGATCAAGGAGACCATATTAATATTAGGAGAACACAAGGAGACTGTCTGACATCAAAAACAAGAGACCAAAGAGACCTGTAAATACCCACTAAGATAACGAAATGAGAAAATACAGATTTGTGGATAAACCTTGGCGGAAATCACCTCTAATTTCCTAAATAGAGATGACCTAAACAAATCTGATCGAGATCTACACAGACAATAGCTGCCAAATAGCAGACCTTAGCACCGAGCAGCCATGGAGGTGAAGATTTTCAAATAGGTCAATTGAAATTATCCCCCATTGCTCCCATGATAAGAATCTGAAAATCTGAAACATACTGATCTAAGAACAATATCTTCCGAATGGCAGACCTTCGTGATGGAGGGTTAAGAAAAAGATTTTTCAAGTAAAAGTACAAATATCGACACAGGTTACTTCCCTTTACTGCCATAACAATATGACCATTAAAAATACAAACATCAGCAAAAATTACTGCCACTAGCTGCGATGATGATACCAAGAACAAATCTAGAAGAGACCAAGCCAAAGACACTATCTGCCAAAGAGCAAATCTCTACAATAAGCGGTTCTTGATAAGATTTTAAAGAAAATACCAGATATATGGATGAAGGAATGGACGAACGGATGGACGGACGATTCGCGATTAGAAAAGCTCATCGAGCATAAGCTGAGGGGAGCTAATAATCTCACCGGAATAATGGAGATCGTATGGATGGCCGAGGAAGAGCAGGGGCAGCTTCGGGGAATGGACGATACGCAGTAGCTTAGTCGAGTTATGAAGTACGGGGTGCACACAGGTCATTGGGACAGATGGCGTGTGGCAGTCGCTATGCAACCGGCACGGGGGTCGATCCATGACTCGGCGCGCGGGAAGACACGCGTGTTTCTGTAGGCCACACCCCTCAACTCAAATATTTTTCACGCTAAGAATTAAATTTCAACAATTCGCAATGACTTCAAGAAGAATCGTGTAACACAACACACATCTTTCTAAGCTGATATGTCTCAACTATATTGTATGTATGGATGTATTTATCGATAGGCCGATTCTCGCGAAAGGAATCACTGTTCGAGCCAGATTTGGGCCTTTACATAACGGGCCAAAGGTATGTTCTTTTTTTGGCGTAATTTGCACGGGAAGGCATTAGCTGTTAGTTGTGGTGGTTGTGAGTTTCTTTAAGTCTTCTTGTTTTGTTGATGAATTTTATCATCGAAGCAATTGGGATCTGATGGATGTCGTTATAGTTCTCAAGAGGAGCAGGGTGGGTGGAGTGTATTGCTCGTTGTTATACTGGACATGAACCCATATAATGGATCGGGGTTTCATCCTCCAACATGCACTTTGGACAAATTGGTGTGATTGATATTTTCATTGTGTTTAAGTGTTGGCTCAGCTGGCAGTGACCTGTTAGGATACCTGTTACCCCTTTGGTGTCGATGCATTTTAGTTTCAAAATAGCTCTAGTCCGTTGTATGGATGGAGAAGGCATGGCTAAACGTGCTTGACAACAATCTAGTCATGCCGTCCATTCATTTCTGTGGAGAACTCAACTATATTGTACTAAATTAATCTATGAAATTGTATTAACCCTTTGTACACCCGATGCCCGCAGTATAAATAATCTAGCAGACGGTCTCTTGGACGCCATTTTTGAAACAGTAATTATGCACATGTGCAGCACCAGGCAAGACTTCATGTTATAAAATATATTTATTATTACCCGTATTCAGTCAAAAAATCATCATTGTATAACTGAAGATATTATATACAGTATTACCAGACAAGTTAATAATACGGTACATATACGTCCCGTATCGAAACATTTTTGTGATGACGTATATGTATATATACGTACGTAGCTCTCAATGGGTTAAAGGTCGTGACTAGCACGGGAAGTGTTCATATACTTCACCACGGAAGATAGAGAAGATAGAGAAGATAGAAAATTAATATAAACAAGCCCCATACTTTTAAATTTCATCAATTTCAATATCTACCGATGTTTAGATACGCATGATGATGGTTGACGGATGAGGTGTGATGAGTTGTGATGAGGTGTGATGAGTCGTGATGAGGTGTGATGAGGTGTGATGAGTTGTGATGAGTTGTGATGAGGTGTGATGAGTTGTGATGAGTTGTGATGAGTTGTGATGAGGTGTGATGAGTTGTGATGAGTTGTGATGAGGTGTGATGAGTTGTGATGAGGTTTGATGAGTTGTGATGAGGTGTGATGAGTTGTGATGAGTTGTGATGAGGTTTGATGAGTTGTGATGAGTTGTGATGAGTTGTGATGAGCTATGATGAGTTATGACTCACAATGTGTTTGGAAGCTTTCGTAAAGTACATGAAGCATAGATGGGTAGGGCTCGTGGCGTTACAGCAGTCGAGCTGGTAGGGCGGGGCTTTGTTGCTAGACGCCGATCGCTGTTCTACGCAAAAACACATTCGCTGACTAAACACTGACGAACCTTCATTGGTTATAGTTAGGCATCATGCGAAATTGTGATGTTACATATGTGGGTATACACGCAATAAAGCCACATATTTGTACAGTAGTGTACAGTATTGTTGGGATCATAGCTTATCATAATTCTCTTAGTTTCATGCGACAATCCCAATAGTGGCACCAGAGATGGCTGCATTTTCATTGTTTACAGTGATTATAGTTAGAATATGATCAATTACAATGAGAAAAACTTGTGGAATCAGACCACATTGGGTGAGGGAGGGGCTGGTGGCTGTTATGAGATCACTTCACATAAGGAACAAGCCCAGTAATGAGACAAGTTCAAATCAGAAACAAGCCCAGTAATGAGACAAGTTCAAATTAGAAACAAGCCCAGTAATGAGACAAGTTCAAATCAGAAACAAGCCCAGTAATGAGACAAGTTCAAATCAGAAACAAGCCAAGTAATAAGACCACTCCAAAAGACTAGATCTGAATTGAAAGACCACTTCTGATAAATTAGTATTGAATAAATAAATTAATATAGACCACATCTTATAATATAATAGTTAAGTCATTGTTGGCCTCCTCCCATTTCGAGATGTGATGGCTGAACAAGGAGTTGTCAGTGTCAGGTCAACATCTGCAACATCTGCTGTCACTGTGCAGGCCGATGCGGGAGTAACAGTCCCTGGAGCAGGGTGAGGCAGCTGGATCGAATAAGCTGCCATTGTGCTTGGATCTCTTCTGCTGCAAATGAGCTGTGCGATCGGCTTTGGCTTGTTAGATCCCACCACAGACTGCAAACTTCCATGCTCCCAGCCTTGTTTTAATGTCAATTCCCACGCCTCTCAGCTCCCATTTGCACGAGTCTTTGAAGCAGAGAGCGGGTCGACCGTGGGACCTGGAACCGGCTGCAAGCTCGCCGTGGAGTAGGTCCTTTTGAGTAGGGCGCAGAGCCACCGTAGGCGGCGCTGGGTGAGGAGGGCAAAGATGGAAGGCAGCCCTGCCTGCTCGAGCACTTCGGTGTTGGGAATCCGGTCCTGCCAGGTGATGCCGAAGATGCGGCGCTGGCAGAGGACGTTGAAGCTGTTCAGCTTTCTATCCTGGGAGACGTAGGTTGTCCAGGCCTCTCTTGAGTAGAGTAGGGTGCTGAGGAATACATGTGCTGTAGACCTGCAGTTTAGTCCATCAGGTTGCTGTTTGACAGCGCTCTCTTTTAGAGCTTGGACATCACCCCCGCTGCCTTAACGATCCTGGCATAAATCGCCAAAGTTCCAACAGGTTATTGGAACTGACTCACAGGGTTCAGATCGTAGTCCCCAATGTGGATGAAAGGCGGAGAGTCAGGTGCCTGGGCCATCGCCTCAGTCTTTTTGAGGCTGACGGTGAGGCCAACTCCGATCTCAAACCACCGCAGATTCGCGGTTCACCCCATCAGGGGAGAGACTTCGGGAGTAAACCATGAGGAAAAATCCGGACCTGGAGTCCCTAAGGCAGCTCGCTGGTGTGACACACCATCGTTCTGGCAACTCCTGCGTCGCCCTGGTCTCAGGCATATCAGCTTGCTTTTCCCCTGGACGACACCAACAGCGATAAGAGGGGGGACATGTGACACGAGCAGCAGCTGGTCCTAGCCTTTTTGCCCAGAACGCCGCAACACGGAGGGTGGCAGTCTATTAGTTTAAAAGCCCAAGTCTCATTTGGCGAAAGAGCGTCGGGCACCAGGGGCCACCCTAGTCAGTGAGAGGAATCCAGGTATTCCATTGGGCAGCTACTACCCGCCTTAATCCGGGCAGCCCCCGGAGAGTGAAGTACTGCCCCGCCACAACCTGCTTGCTTCATCGAGTGCCTGGGGCAAACGGAAACCAACAGGCAGGTTGTAAATCCACGCACCAAGCAATAACAAAAATGGAACACCCGCTTGAAGGTTTTAGCCACGATCGCAAGATGGAACGCGAGAACAATGAGCCCGGGACACAACAGTTATCCACAAAGTGTGACCGAGACGCCTGTCATTGACGAAGAGCTAATCAAATACATTAGAATATAGAATATTATAAACAAAAGTCAGGTGAAGACTATACGGTGTATTAAACATAGGGTGTAGACTGCAAAGTGTAGATTCTTACTAATTTTGATTGATTTAGTGCGCGTGTCGAGATGCGATACCAGTGATACAGCCATACAATGCCCGGGGGTGGGAGCTCTGATGCTGGCTGTGATACATGTGAGCCAATCTTGGGTGTTTGACACGTGACAGCCGCCAATGTTGGTGATCAGGTCACCGGGAACCAATCCCCGCGGGCCAGACACCGGCGAGTTCTGAGGGTGGGTGTGGTGTTAGGATGATATTGATAAAGGTGAGAGATGGATGAAATAGTTTTTAACCACATGCCGTAAACAACGAACCTATTGAATTACTGAACTACACTTTGTGGTTATTTCAGATATAAAATATACTGTATTTTAAAAAATCTAATGAATATTATTGGCGATTTGTGAAAAAAATTTCGAAAAGTGACACAGTTGAAATTTTCCTAAAATTGAACTTAATTTCGGAAAGGTGACCGATTTATGAAAACAATGAAAATAATAAACTGTTCCAGGATAATAGTCAGGTGAGTTTTTGTGTAAGACACCAATAAGTCGAATGTCTGCCGAACCGACCTCGACAACGTGAGTGATGATAACGCCGCGCCGTGTCGTGTAGAACGGCGCGAGTAACCACGGCAACGACCCAATTAACAAAACAGCACTCAGTACGATGACGAAATTGTGCCAGACGCCGGCGCAGTAGATCCGGAGTTGACGTAGGGGAGAGATCACCTGGATCTGCTCGGACGACATTTCGCAGAATGCCCCCGGGTAGATGAGCAAGATAAAGATTCCGAAACCATTCACACGCACCTGCTCCCTGGACAAACAGAGCACCTGTAGACAACTAGCCATACACCTGCTCCCAGGACAAACAGAGCACCTGTAGACAACTGGCCATACACCTGCTCCCAGGACAAACGGAGCACCTGTAGACAACTGGCCATACACCTGCTCCCAGGACAAACGGAGCACCTGTAGACAACTGGCCATACACCCGCTCCCAGGACAAACGGAGCACCTGTAGACAACTAGCCATACACCTGCTCCCTGGACAAACGGAGCACCTGTAGACAACTGGCCATACACCTGCTCCCAGGACAAACGGAGCACCTGTAGACACCTAGCCATACACCTGCTCCCTGAACAAACGGTGCACCTGTAGACACCTAGCCATACACTCACTCTCTGAACAAACGGTGCACCTGTAGACACCTGGCCATATACCTGCTCCCTGAACAAATGGTGCACCTGTAGACACCTGGCCACACACCTGCTCCCTGGACAAACGGAGCACCTGTAGACACCTGGCTATACACCTGCTCCCTGAACAAATGGTGCACCTGTAGACACCTGGCCACACACCTGCTCCCTGAACAAACGGTGCACTTTTAGAGACATCTGGCTATACAACTGCTCCCTGAACAAATGGTGCACCTGTAGACACCCGGCCATACACCTGCTCCCTGGACAAACGTCGCACCTAACGAGACACCTCACCCCATACCTGTTCCCGCGACTTACAGCACACCGAGACACCATTATCATCCCTGCACTCTAACAAACAGCGCATCTGTTGCCTTGAAAAATGGGGCACCTATAGACACCTCACCCATATCTAGTACACTCTGGACAAATGGCACACCTGACCCATATCCACTCCCTAAACGAACAGCGCGCCTATGGACACCTGGCCCATATCTTCTCCCTGGACAAACAGCCCAGAAAACTTGTTCCGAAGGCCAAAAGACTGTCGATTCATTCCATACACTTTGTTAAATAAGTGACCAGTCAGGATAATGCGCCGTTTTCATCACATTATTCAAACTAGTGTACCTCTTGCTTCATTCAGTGTTCTTTGTCATTATTTATCTTTTGGGATATTCTAGATTTATTTATATTGTAAAGTATTGTAGGCATCCCCTTGTCATAATGACCCAGGGATAATAAGGCACTTAAAATACAACTTTATTGTTATCATTATAAATGTACAGACGAGATGGCAAAAATGTAGCAGTACGAATGTGTCATAAGCATTTGAAAAACATAACCAAACTAGTGGGAATAAACCTTAACGTAACCGCAGAGCAAGGGCTACCTGGAGACCCATGTGCCAGTGAGGACTGAAAGTGTTGAGAGCTATAGGTAGTATGCTGGATGATGGCCAGATTGGGTACTTGACCCACGGTATTCCAGCATTCAAAGGAGCACCCGATAGGAAGATAAGATACCTCATGGGAAGATAACCTCATCTCATTGGAAGATTACATATCGCATGGGATGGTAAGATAATTAAAATAGGAAGATAACATACCTGATTGCAGCAATGGCATGCCCCACTTCATGCAGGATAGCACAGATGAGAAGGGTGAAGAGGTAGTAGGTCATTTGACTCGTGGGAAGGTTGATGCCAGGCATCTGACAGACAGTTACAAATCATGAGTAGGTATCGTAAATCAGGAAAGTAGGTCATTTGACTCGTGGGGAGGTTGATGCCAGGCATCTGACAGACAGTTACAAACCATGAGTAGGTATCGTAAATCATGAAAGTAGGTCATTTGACTCGTGGGGAGGTTGATGCCAGGCATCTGACAGACAGTTACAAATCATGAGTAGGTATCGTAAATCATAAAAGTAGGTCATTTGACTCGTGGGGAGGTTGATGCCAGGCATCTGACAGACAGTTACAAATCATGAGTAGGTATCGT